>GL502533.1:17779-31826 GCA_000149185.1 Mayetiola destructor
AAAGTAATTTTGAATAGATAAAAGTTTGGTACCACCTCTGGTGCATATTAGTGTATTCGGTACGGCCGATTACTGTCTTGTTTGATAACTAGTTTTGTTAGTTTTTTCTTCCTGTAATTCCATCCCCATATTGAATGATTTTTCACCAACTTCTGATGGTCGGATCAGGTTGCAACTTGAGATCTAGATGTTTCACGTGAAAAAAAATTTCGGAATCTTTTCCTGATCTTTTTTACAAAAATGCTTTCTTTTAAAGAATAATTTTTCAAAAATTCATTTTTTTTCAAAATTGATATTTCTCCGTCATTCGATAGAAAATGGTCCAAAACACGTAAAAACACACAGGAAATTGTCTGAAAATTATAAATCTATCTATCTCTTTGAAAGAAATCTTCTAAAGACTCGTTCAAAATGGTTGCGACCAAAGCTTGTTACGACCTCTTACATATCAGTAAATTCAGTACGACCGAATTCTGTCTTGTTTTTACTTTATTTTAAATGTGACTTTGATTTTACAGTTAGCTAGTCAGCGCACCCAAGTTCAGCGTCAACAAGCATTGGCCCTAATGTGTCGGTGAGTTATCATAATAATAATTTGAAAAGACTACTTGCTAACATTGAACAAAGTCCCTGAATGGAGATGAAAAGATCTACTTCTAAACAATCAAATTCCATGACGATAGAATCTATGTTACAGACACATTAATGAAATTCAAAAAAAATGTTGAGTCCTGTAGATATTACAGATGAATTCCATTTTTACTATGATTATTCAAATTCAAGCTGATAAGATCTGAGAAAATGATTATAATAAATACCCTTATGGGAAACACAACATCTTCCAGCAAAATTGTCCTATATCGAGCGTAAAATTCCGTTAAGGCTCATATTGAATAGATGTTCCAGAGAAGGAGATGGCTATTTCAATAGGAACTCTCTCACATAGGTCGCATTGCTGTCGGGTGTTGAAACTTCCCATTTGGATAGAAAACCATTATCCATGAATTTTCATTATCAAGCTAATAACCGATTTAATGTGTATTTCAAACCACTTTTTCAGCGTCTATGTGGGGAGCATATCGTTCGAGCTCAAAGAAGATACAATAAGAGCTGCATTCTTACCATTTGGTCCCATTAAATCAATCAACATGTCTTGGGATCCAATAACACAAAAACATAAAGGATTTGCATTTGTTGAATATGAAATTCCAGAAGGAGCCCAACTCGCACTTGAGCAAATGAATGGTGCTATGATGGGAGGACGTAACATTAAAGTTGGCCGCCCAAGTAATATGCCACAGGCGCAACAAGTGATCGATGAGATCCAGGAAGAAGCGAAGAATTACAATCGTATCTATATTGCCTCAATTCATCCGGATCTTACAGAAGAGGATATCAAAAGTGTGTTCGAAGCATTTGGTCCTATATTATACAGTCGTTTGGCACAAGGCAATTCGTTACATACCCATAAAGGTTATGGTTTCATTGAATATTCTACGAAGCAGGCCATGGACGAGGCAATCACGAGCATGAATCTTTTCGATTTGGGAGGCCAGTTACTACGCGTTGGCCGAGCTATTACACCACCGAATGCTTTAGTCGGACCAACAGTCAATTCATCCATGCCTACAGCGGCTGCTGTAGCAGCAGCAGCAGCAACTGCTAAAATTCAAGGTAATTTTAAAATATCGCCTTAAGACTACACATATTCGAAAATATTTTCGTTTTGAATTTTCTACCCAGCCATGGATGCTGTTGCAAGTAATGCTGTTTTGGGTCTCACTGCGGCAGCACCAGCGCTTGGTATACAAACTGCGTTGCCACTGGGAGCAACGTTAAATACTGCTTTAGTTTCAGGCAGTTACTTAAATGTTCCAAAGAAAGTACCATTATTACCTACGCCTGGGATTGTACTACCTACGACAACAGCGCAATTACAGCCACCTCAAATAGTGAGCCATCCTGTTCTTGGAAGCCAAGGAACAATAACTGTACCCTTGGCTAGCGCTCAGAATTTTCTAACTACACCAGATGTAACCGGAAATGTAAGAAATTTTTGGCCAGGACAAAAAAGTGTCACATGTCAACCCGGTGAGATTTCATTATATGTTTTTGAAAATACAATAAAATCTACAAGCATTTGATAGTTAACTTCGAAAAAATAGGTTTGCAAGTGACATTACCTCAACAAGCTGCATTGATTCAAGTACAGTCGCAACAAACAGATTCGCAAGCGGTCATCAATTCTACATTAGCCAGCTCAGTTGCTTGTACACTACCACAACAGCAAGTAAATATTCTATAATTTCTAATTCAACGATATGAATATACCTATAATATATAAAAAATAATTAAATAAATCATTAACAGCAATTACAGAAAAAGTTACTCAATCTAGAAGATGGTGAGCCGCAAACGCTTCAACAACAGGAATCGATGTCAATCAAAGGACAAAATGCACGGCATTTAGTTATGCAACGCTTGATGCGTCCACGTGAGAGCAAAGTTGTGATTCTGCGTAATATGGTTGGTCCCGAGGATATTGACGAAATGTTACAAGAAGAGATTCAGAGTGAATGTAGTAAATTTGGTGTCGTGGAACGTGTCATCATCTATAATGAAAAGCAGTCAGAGTTCGAAGACGATGAAAATGCCGAGGTGATAGTGAAAATTTTCGTCGAGTTTTCATTAGTGTCAGAAACAGAAAAAGCACGTGAAGCACTTAACGGGCGCTATTTTGGCGGACGATTAGTAAAAGCTGAGTTGTACGACCAAGCATTATTTGATCACGGTGATTTGTCTGGTTGAAAGCTTTAACTAAATAAATTACATCTGGAGAATCCCAAGAAGTTTACGATAGAAAAAGAATTATTGAATTAACATCTTCGCCAATATAAAATGTTTTGTGATCCGTTCATCAATATTGATATGTTTTTTTACTGATAATATTTTCTCATTTATATGTGTGCTGATTTTTGCGATATTTCAAACGAAAAACCAATGTATGTAGCAAATAATGGAAATTATCAAATTATATCAAATTCACGTATCGCCGTAAGATTTTACGGGGCGACACTAACCACAACATTTGCCAATGAAAACATTGTGAAATTTTCAGATGTTTGAGGGAATCTCCATTATTTTCTCAACTACTAGTACTCTCGTATTTGAAACGGACCATGCATAAAAATACAGTTCATGGGATATTTGATTTATTTTTCTTTGACCAAATTTAACGGAGAATAAAATCCACTTATGACAACCATTATTCTAATAATTATCACTCATTTTTATTTTTATCATAAGTCCATTGAAATAATAAAAGTTCAAAAACTGAATGAATTATATTACATCGTTGGATTTCATCATGTATCGGTTAAGGACCTATTTCACTAGTCCTTAATTTTAGTGATTTTTTTGTTGAAAAAAAAACTAACACTAACTAACTAATATAATATATAATAACATAGTATATAGTAATGTAGATTAGATTCAATTGACTATTATTGACTCTATATACAGTACTTTCATTTTTAATTTGCCGTCGATTTCCAAGGTGCAAACAGGTACATAGCACTTTTTTATTTATACTGTTTCTTGTGTACATCCAACCTTACGGAAAGTTTTCCAGCTTTCATGGATTCACTGTTTTCGTAAGACAAGCTTTCTTCACCAAAATTTTTCTGCCGGCAATGCAATCGGTAAGTATCATCTTCGGTCGGTTAGAAATGATGGCCTGTAATATTGTTTACCAATCAATTGTCTATCACGTTACCAATCTAAAACTGGACTTTTCGCCTAATGACATATGAACACTGTACAAAACTTCAGACGAAATGAAACAGCGGACTTTGTGTTACACTAACTGTAATTTGTTACAACATCGTCGTTGATCTTCAGTACTAGATCCTCAATGTCCATGGAACAATAGCAACAACAATATATCGGACTTGAGGTGTAAGCCCTTAAAAAAAATCAGGTTCCGAGGTGAGAGCAAAATATTGTTTCGAAATGCTCGAAAAATTCTACCAAAATCAAGCAATAAGTCGTTTGAAAACGTGGCGTTGATGCACAACGAAACATGATACACAAACCAGATATTTGACGAAAAAATCAATGCTTTATCGCCGCTGGTGTTTGGGGAATAAATTACCAATCAATTTTTTCGCCAATTTTAATGCGAGCACTTCATTAAGTACAATTGGTCTACAGGAACGTAACGGTTCGGATCCGAAGGACGCTATGGGGAAGAAAAATTCGGTTGTTCCTGAGAGAACAAAAAAAAAATCTGAATTATGTTCGTTGCATTTCAATTAATTTGTGTTTCTAGACCACTTACAGAAATTTTGTTTTTTATTAATTTTTTCAATTGGTCACAAATTTTTTCTCAAAAGATCAAATTTAAGTTTTTTTTTTGAACGGTGAAAATTCATTGCCAATGGCCATATTACTAATGTTGTTATTTGCTGTGGTCAACAACAATAACCCTATTCACAATCATACCATAGTTGGTGAATGAAACCAGTGGTTCAATACGCCCTTCACCACTCACCAGTACCTCACTGGTATATCTTTTCGATTCATTAACAACGAATTCGTTCTTCTTGAAGTCGTGCTACTCTATCTTTGAACAAATGATGAAACTGATACTTTGTTCCCTCAGTAGTATTGTGAATAATGTCACAAATCAATTGAAAAGTTAAAAAATCCTAAATGGTGCTGAAGCGCTAGAGTCAAAATTTATCCCTTGAAATTGAAGCTCTTGTTAGTTGAGATTTCTAACTCTTCCATGATATGGCATGTTCATTACAAAGCGTATAGTATATAGGTAAAACGGCAATGGCATTGCTCGAAATTGTTATAAATATAAATTAACGATCTGTTTTTATTCATAATTGTAATTCGAATGAGCGATTGAGATTTGAGATTTCCTGGAAACGTCCTCATTTATCATTAAATAGCAGGTGATGATAGTTAAAATGAATTGAAGAATAATAATTGTTCAAAAAATATTCCAAATAAATCGATAAATATTGCCGGATGTCGATGAATACAGACAAGTATAGACTGAAAACATATTCTAAGAGATCGATGAATTGAAAAACAATTAATATTTTTCTCCCCACTCTGAAAAAAACGAAATATTTGTTCCGCAGTATAGGACTAGCAATACATATTTACTGAATTATTTAAGATGTGTTGATTTTGACAAAAAACTTAGCGCACGCCCATCATATTTCAATCTCCACCCATTTTTCCATAAGCGAAAAACATTGTTAATTAATATTATGATGGTTTAGCTCGGAAACGACCATTGAAAAATAAACGAAATATCGAATCAACAGATTATAAACAAATGCTAAAATAGTTTCGCTAGATCGAATATTTAAAATGTTTCCGTTAGCAAGAATAATCTACTGTACCGCTGATGAGTATTTCCATCAATTTGAAAGAAAATAAATCATTTCTCACAACTAAAAAACAACTTTTACGAAAATGAAATTTTTCGTTTGTACGAAACTTTCGAAGTCTATAAAATTGAATACAATGAAAATGGTGATTTCCCAATTTGGAAAATTTATTTCGAACTGGTGAGTGGTGGAGGGCGTATTGAACCACTGGTTTCATTCACCAACGATTCATTTTACATTCAGTTCTGTATTTTCGAATATTTTTTCCTTTTTTCATGAATTTTGAACATTGAGTCACAAATACAGTCACTCTATACAACAAATTGAAAATAAGAAAGAGTACACCAGATATCACACAAACATATCAGTGAACCTTTCTGATCTTTCAAAGATCTTTACGCATCATATGAAATTGAAAAATCGTCAATATAGTGAGTAATGAAAGAGGATATAAAATATACATACATATCTAATAAACTGGTGATTTTATTGTATGTGTGAGCGGAGAAATGATCAACTGAATATGATCGGTGTCGCACGCTACATATCCATTTGTCCCGCTTCAATTTTTGCCATATGAAGCTCAGTTCCGTGGTATTTTCAAATTCAATTCTATTTTAAACGTAGCATTCAGCTGTAGATGATGTGTTTAACTGAAGGTGCACGAAGACTATAATCGCTGTAGACGTCCGACGTTTACCAAATAAATAACATATTTTTGTACAGTTTGGGAATTAGTTCATTATTCATTATTCATTTATAAATTATTCTCCTAAAAATGTTTTTGTTGTTTCGGTAAATCGCGCAACTTGTGTTTTATGTCGTTATTACTGTTTTTGAATTTGGTTTTCACTCAAAATTTGATCCAATTACTTAAACATAAACCAATAGAATTTTGGACTGGATTAAATATTTTAAAAATGGGATTAATTATCATGTCTTCTTACATTCCCTTACGTTACGTTACTTGAGAATACGTAATGAATAGCTTTTAATCTGAAAATTAAGAATTTTGAGTGCAAACTCCCTGAATTAATAAATTAACGAAGTTTTTTTCGTAATATTTTTAAATATAATCGCATATCTCTTTTTCATTTTATAGGACTAAATCGCAGAGTAATATAAGAGAAAACCTTATTGGGCCTTTTTTCTTGTCGTAGTATATGTTATTGAAAAAGTGATTGAAAATTTCACAGAATTGAATACAGACTATTCCGTCTTTTGTGTAAAATCGGTTTAACGAAATCAACGGATACTTAAAAATTCTACAAACGATTCGAATATTGAATACTGTCAACATAAGATAGCAAATAAGCGGCGACACTAACCACAACATTTGCCAATGAAAACATTGTGAGAAGAAAACCATCGAGAGCAAACGTATTTTTGTTGTTGTCATTGAATCTGGAGATAAACTGAGTGCATTATATGGGAGCAGAATAAATGTAGATTCAAAAGTGTCAAAATATTTTACACATACTGAGAAACAGCATAAGTGTATACACTGACACGAAATATCCAACGTTTTCGGAATCAACACATACGTACGTGGAATTGCTGGATGAGAAGGTAATGTGAATGTGTTTAACATGAATAACCATTTTATCAATGTGTACAACATACGATGAAACGATTTTGTATGTTTGTTTGTTGCCTTCAGTTTTGAAGTGAATATGATTGAGAAATCGCGTACTTAAACTCCGGCCAAATCAAACAAGATATCGTTCGAATTTTTTTTTGTAGTTGTAATTCCTTGATTTTGAAGCCATTTCTTCGATGACGAAATTTTACTATTTATTTTTTGTCTACTTTTTTAATTTCTTTAATCGGTAGAAGAGATGGCTATTTGGTGCAGTTGACAAATGTGATATTAAGACTTGACTGAGCACAACATTTCACGTTCTAATCAAATCACATAAAATCTTTCGTTTACAATAAACAAGTGAAGTTGTGAAGTTCAGTTTCCGACTCGTCGAAGCTCTCGATGTTTATCAATCGACAGGTAGCGGCAGAATAGTTCCAGAATTAGAATTGAAAGGAACGGAATAAACACGATATCAAGGAAAATTTAAAATTAGCAGAGTGAATTTGATGATGACCGGCATTTAAACACAGCCTATGAAAATAGCTTGAAAAGAAGAAAAAATTAAACCGAGCAAACCGTAGTTGAAATAAAATATCCAATTGTCACGAAAAATTCAAAGAAGAAATAGGAATTCGAAACGTAAATAGTGCACCGACTATTATAGGGATCAAAATCGTGTAGTGATGTTATGCTTGTGCTTCAATGTGTTCGATTTGATTTTGTTCATTAATAAAAGTAGTAAAAGAAACTGTGTCAAATTATTACATACAATATACATACCGTCATTACGTGCAAATATTGTTCAATAATGATATTGTTTAAATTCATATTTGAAATTCTCGGAGTGGTCGTATATGCAAAAAGCAAGATAAAACAGGAAGATTAACTTAATTCTGGAAATTCATCCAAATGGATGATCAATTTGCCTAGTCAGAGGATAAAATCGCATGTAATCAAAAATCGTGAAACAAATAACAGTTCGAAGAAAGTTGAAAATATCCACTAAAATTCACTGAATTATATACTTGTAAAATTGAGAAAATTATAATATGGATCCATCGGGTCGAGATTCGCGTTACAATTTGAATTATAGTATGAGCATTGGTTTGTCAATGGGTGATAATCCGGATATTTATGGACAAACAAATCCGGCTTTAGTTCGTCCACCGAGCGGCTTAAGTCAATCAATGAGTCGAAGTGGTAATGGTGGTTTAATGAATACAAACACACAATGTGGATCAATGTCCAATAGTCGAGGAATTAAACGCACGAGTTCAGACTGTTTTGATGATCGTGGTGGAATCGGATCACAGAGTCTGAACCAACTGGAAAGTTGCTCTAGTGGTGTTACAGATGTTGTTGAAGATTCTTATTCAACATTGCAGAAAAAATCCCCGCCCGCCAATGGAAAAAAAACGAAAGGACGCGTTAAAATTAAAATGGAATATATCGATAACAAATTGCGTAGATACACAACGTTTTCCAAGCGAAAAACTGGAATTATGAAGAAGGTAAGCCTTGATTATTATTTTTTACTGATAAATTTAAGAATTTTAGAATTCATTGACTTTCTTGCGTTCAAAAAATTCTCTGCAAATTTCACCTGAATTATTGATGAGAAAATTGATCCCTGATCGTCTTTGATCAAAGATATAATGTGTATCATCATCTTGAAAAGTTAAAATAATATACAATAGTACTGTCATAAGAATGTCAAACAAAGTTCTCGCTTATATCCAAACGTCAAACGATGATTCGATTCAATGTTATTCTCTCGCTTTGCGCTCTCTCTATAAGAGAAATACATGCGTTTATGGAGAATGCGTTGGCTTTCTTACGTAAATAACGCAGCGATACTGGAAAGCGATTCAAACCAAATTCATGCTTGGACCTCAACTGTGCCACAGTTCATGCGATAAATTTGTTTTAAAAAGTAGCTTGTTTTGGAAAATAAAAGCAATGAATGTTAGAAATGGAGCATTCGGATGCACAAAGAAGACTATTTTTGATTTTCTCTTTTATTGAGTTCTTCCAACGATTTCACATACAATTCTGGCAACAGTCCACCCACACTCATGAATATCAACTAAATTAAATTTCATACTGTATGAATTCCGATATTTCTTTATATAATATATTCGAAATATGGGGGAAAATTAGGGCGGACTAGATCTTTTTCGTTTCCACAATATTAGATATTTTATTGAATTAATAAACCATTTTTCCCAATATTCCTGTACATCCATCTCTGATATTCTGCCGAAAAGAAGTACATTCAATCTCAACAGCTTCACTGTGATCAAATTTTGATTGAAATGGAGGGACAATCTTTTCCGTCTCATATGTCATTCACAAAAGCTTTAATATCATAATTTCATATGTATACCTAACCTTGCCATTTTTTTTTCTGAAAACCCTGACAAAAATTAAAAATTTTCCTAGATGAAAACTTTTATTATTTCATGGTATAGGATAAACAGAATCATTTTATGCTGCAGAAACAGAAGCTTGATACTTCTCTTGGCTTTTTAACTTCTTCAAGAGATCTGGTTTGGTCTTCAAAAATATATGAAATTCAAAACATGACATATCGAAATTGTTTTTAACATATAGAATTGATTTAAAATTATCAGTTTTGAGTCGAGATTTTTCCGGCGTTCTGATTTTATTGACCAAAGAAGAAATTCTTATACCTAACCTTGCCATTTTTTTTTTTTCTGAAAACCCTGACAAAAATTAAAAATTTTCCTAGATGAAAACTTTTATTATTTCATGGTATAGGATAAACAGAATCATTTTATGCTGCAGAAACAGAAGCTTGATACTTCTCTTGGCTTTTTAACTTCTTCAAGAGATCTGGTTTGGTCTTCAAAAATATATGAAATTCAAAACATGACATATCGAAATTGTTTTTAACATATAGAATTGATTTAAAATTATCAGTTTTGAGTCGAGATTTTTCCGGCGTTCTGATTTTATTGACCAAAGAAGAAATTCTTTCGCTGTCAAAATGCTACTGTACTGTGTACTGTATACTGTACATTGTACATGTGTATTTGTGTTTATACTATACCGTGACATTGTTTGAATCGAAACGCGAATATAGATTGAATATGTTTCAAAATCGAATTCAATTTTTAGAAAACCCTGTTTTCAAAAAATGTCCGCTGATTCAGGAAAAAACTCTGATAATCAGGGAAAAACCCTTACACATGGCAAAGTTATGTATACCTAAATAGAAGATATAATCTATATTGTCTGAAATAATAAAAAACAGAAAGCTGAGCTAATTTAAAATTCGAAAATTATCGCTAATCTGTATCGTGAAATAAAGAATGACTGATACATCAATTTGCATGAAAAACAGGAGAACTGGTCGAAACCTCATAACTTTGCAATATTCGTAAATTCATTTTCATAAAATCGTTCCGAAATATATCAAAAAAGAACTGTCAGATTTTCGTACCATTTCCGAATTGTTATTGGCTTTGATACAATATCAGTTTCATGAACCCATATTATCGTTTTGAATATTTGCATGAAATCAATTAGATCGATGCGATTTGTACAAAATATATTATTATTCAATGGTATCTTGTTCATTGCTTCAGAAAGCTACTACTTTTTCCGTCTTTAGTATAAATTTCCTCATCTAAGTCGAAAGGCGAAAATCTATTTTGGTCCACTTACAAAGCGAGCTGATCGCGAATTTTTTCACGTTCACACTTGCTTATGTTTTTAAATATCGAACATTTGTTCATCAAAAGCAAAAACAATCTCGTTCTACATATATATTAAGGATATTCTATGTCTCTAGTTGGCCATTTGTTGTTGCATGAATGGAATTGTGTTCTGAAAAATATTTTATAGTGCGTGTCCTTTTTGTGTATGGAATGTATACTGTACAATGTACAACCGATCACTAAAAGAAAAGAGTAAACGTAGTTCTAATATTTTTTTCAATTGTTCAATACTTCCAATTTTATGGTGGCCATTTATTCTCATTCGAAGCAATTTCCTATTTATAACCCCATTTCTTCACTGTACTACTTTGACAGATACCGAAAGAAACAGCAAAATCACGCAGTATTTTTTTCATTGAATAAAAAATACGATCATGATGGGGTAAAAAGAAATTTTACCTTTTCTGTATCAATCCTTCGAGTTCTATTTTATTCACTAACGAAAAATCTAGCAACAATAAAACTATTCGAAAAAATGCACGTCAATTGCTTACCACTGATGAAAATCTTCTCAAAATAAGCATTAGGTACATAAAAATTCAATATGTAGAACTTAACATTCACGGAAATAATTTGACTCCAATCTTTCAATATTGATATGTGCATTGTACATAATGGAATATACGCTATTATGCATTCAACATTTCGAGCTTTTCACAATCAGAAACCAAATAAAAAATAAAAAATTTGATCATCGTTATGCTTAACACAGTTGTGTTCAATATATCCCGGAAATGAAAAAATAATGTTAATAAAATCTTCCTATTTCCGGTGCATGAATGAAAAGTCAATTTACTTACAGCTTTTTATCGAAGAATGTCATACAATATACTTTTTTGAGAACTGAATACTTTGTAAACAAACGATTAGTCCGATTTCGAATTCAAAACGTATATTATTATGTTCTACACGTGCATGAATTTAAAAACAAAATAATATAAGAAAATGATAAATGAACATGTGCCACAGGTGTATGCAAACAAGAATTGTCAGTTAGATTGATTGGTGATAAATTTTTATCCTATCGTTGCTAAATCTGATTAAATAGGTGTTCAATCATTAAATTATTATTATTGATCATCGTATGAAAACTTTAAAGCCAATTTTCTCATATACGCGTAGTCAAAAATTTAAAAAAAATTACATTTTACATGCTAGAATGAATTTCAATTCGTTATTTTCCATTTTTCACCTTTATCGAACACATTGTACCAGACAGATTTTTGTTTGCTTCGAAGTAGCATAATGTACACTGATTGTGAGCAGTGAACGTGGTTAATAATTGAGAATGATAAAATTTAAAAAAAACAAGTGTGTGCAGAATAAAAAGGAAACCCAAATGAATCAAAAGTTTGAGTAGAATACTGGAAAGCAATATGTTCAAGTTACATCACGAATCAAAGATGTTGATCATCTTTGATTATACAATACCTTCAATAAAATTGCATTGCATGCAATTTTTCCCGCACATTGTTTCAATTAAACGATTCGGTTCTAATGAATGCGATAAGATTCGATATTAGATGTGCAGTATTAGCATTCAGTGAAAATATTTCACAGAAATATAAAATACCTACATTTGTAATGAGTGTATAGCTCTTTGCAATGGTTCTTTACATTCAATTCATTTCTCTTTTAACTGCACATACGTAATACGATCTTATGACTATGCAATATTCGAAAAACTGAAGTAATAATAAATAAAAAACGGCAACAACACAGAAAAGAATAATGGGGAAATGAACCATGAATGAAAAAACGAGAATATTACTATGAATTCGTTGAACATACAGAAAAAATATAATAAGAGAAAGTCAAACAAATGACCAAATGGTAGGCATAAGATGGCATTTTATTAAGGTATTATGAACTAAAATTTGACTGACTAGGTGTTTTTAATGATTTTGCAGTGAATTTTAATTCTTGATTAGTTCTGATTCGTTTTCGAAGTGCGATTGCGAGTATTTAGTTATTCGCGTAACATATGTGATTCAGTTAACATTTCAAATAATTTAACAGAGTTGAGACAGAGAAAAAGAGTATACAGTACACGCAGAGTATTCAACATCCGAATGTATGGGACGAGAGCTCACAATTCACATTCGAGAAAAAAGTAATAAGTCATCGAGTTAAGATGATGTGAACGTGCTTGTTGCTGCGCATGCGTAACATAAGATACACGCTGGACGGTTAGTTAAATGTTACAAGCGACCCTATAAAAAGATTTACAAGTGACTTCCAAATGGTTTCGGCCACGTTCGTTTTCAATTTTTGCTGCTTGATAAATATGTTCGATTTTATGTACGATATCGTAATTTTTTCGTAGGATATCTTCAAATGATTCGAAATCAAGAGAAATTTTGAAAAAATACTATATTCGAACATGTAAACACATGTAAAACGTAGTACATAATATCACTATTTGTTATGATTGGTATAACTTATAACACAGTAGATCCGGTCGGCAGATTGTAAGGTTTTCGAGATTTATCTCCTTAAAATCTTTCTCTTCTCAAATGGTTATGTTTTTCAATGGAACTAGTAATAAGATACAATTTTTCTTTCTCGAAACCTATTTCATTTGGTGAAGCATTCCCGAAACCCTCTTTTCCCAAAATTTCAGCTTCGCCAGTTAAATGGAATTTTTTTTTGAATAATTTTAATTTTGACCCTAAAATTTGGATTAAAATAAAAGGAGATTATGAAGTAATTTAAAAAAAAAAGTTCTCTTTAAATTATTTTAATTGAAAACATATTTTAAAGGCAAAAGAAAAAAATGTTTTTTTCTCATATTGTCATTTTGGAAGCCGAATTTTGGAAGCCGAAGTCAAATTTAAGTGGCGAGACGAAAAATTCGGGAAACGAGGTTTCATGAAAAAATATTGGATCACATAATTAGTTTTACTGGTGAGTGCAACATTGAACATGGAAAATCGAACTATGCACAATAAAGATCTCCGAGCGGACATACTTCTGAGAACGTTTAGAGAGCGATGCTCCCCCTCTTATCATTCTCAATCGCAAGTTCACTATGCATTCGAAACATTAATCGCACAAATATATTGCAAAAACATGCAGTGACTGTGTTTCAGCTTAGTATACCGCATCACTAATGATACAAACTGTACTTATATTGTAAGTACCATACTTATTTTCACATCCAGATACTACCAAGATTTTGATACTTATTTTTCGGCCAATGGCCGATGGCCGAAAAAAAATTGTTCATTTTATTCATAACTTTATTAATAGTTAACATTGAACGCATCCATCGTATATAGAGCAAGTGTATATGACTCATAATGACC
>AEGA01026105.1:0-12396 GCA_000149185.1 Mayetiola destructor
TGCCCGTTAACCAGTTCAAAAACTCAAGAGACACAAAATATATTCGTTTGTTCGTCAGTTTCAGAATGACGGACTGATTAAACCATCCTCCCGTTCGTCCAAGCAGTGTGAAAACAAGATAATATCAAATTTATCATTTGCATTTATTCAAACTATAGTAGGAGAGACAGCATGCTTTGGTTTTTTTCTTCGGTTATATTCAGGTAGTATACAAAGATAATTAAAACGCATTCAGTTTGTGTGATTCAAATGTCGCAATTGTTTTGTCTTTATTTTATTATATTGGAAATAATCAATTTTGCGATGCGATATAGTAGGGAACAGTGGGCTTCATTCTTTGTTTTTAGAGTTCCGGAATCTTTCTTTCAGCTGGTCCATGAAGGTTTTCCTAAAATCATTGAAAAAACATTCGAGTCCGAATATTATTTTGTCAAACGGATTGAACTTACAGATTCCTTTGGTCTATTACAATCGGTACAACCACGTTTTCTAAATTAATGCGACCATATTTAGCGGATAATTTTATAACCTTCTTCAACATTTTATAGAACTGTTCAAGTTTAATTTTGACAGTTGAATCTATTAATGAGGAACAAAAATTTTTTGAAATTATGAGTATGATTTTATTAAATGACATGAAAATACCTGCCGAAGCCATCTAACTTGTACCGTGACATTTAAAATAGTGCCGCTTTAACTGGTTGTGATGAGTGCTCAAATTGACATTTAGTAAAACTCCACAACTTGTGCAAAAATAAAAGTTGCGAATCATTTGTCCAGACTTCGTTTGAAGTTTTCTGCAAATTTTGTAAAGATCGTAATTTCTGGAATTTTCTTTGGGCTTCACAACAACAATGTCACCATCCCAGATTTGTTTTTGTATATCAGCTGTTTCCAAATGAAACTGAAAAATGGTCTATAATTTAATTTTTATAAGATATTGTTGTTTTCATTACTACCTGATTAGACTCCATATTTGATGATCTTTTAATCTTTTTTGTCTTAGGCGCATAATTTGATACTTCCAGAGAGTCTTTTCTTTTGTTATCTCGAATCGAAGTTATTGCTTTCGATATATTAGTACTCATAAGTGGCATTTCTTCCTTGAAATCGATTCGGGGAATATTTTAGAAAGCAAGAATGAACATGATAGTTTGACTAACAGTTTCGTCAAGAAATATTTTTTACTCACGTTATTGGTGGTTTTTTTCGATTGATTACTTTCGATACTTTCAACTGGTTTTTTTCGATTGATTATTTCTACTTCTCCGATAGTCTTAATTTTTTTCGTTTTTGGTCCATGCAACTTAAAAAGAAAATAATTTCAATTTCAGAATCTCATTGGAGAAAAATCAAACCCAAAAAATACAAACATAATTTTCAGATTTACGTTTCAGTCCTTTTGAAGCCGTTTCTACATTACAATGAGAACCATTTCTTGACGAAATCTAAATTTATAATGAACTCGTGATATTAAAACAATTAATAAAATTCTGCAATTTCGGATATGCACTGACGCAAACTTACACATGGAGTTTCGCTAACTGACTCTGGTGGACTATTTTCGGCATAGCCAACTGAATCTACTTCGGATTCCATGCTTGATGTTTTCTACAAATATTAGGTGAAACCTGTTGCGACAGTTGTGTTCAAAAACTGAAATGCTCGCACTTATCGCACAGTAACATTTATTGCCAACGTGGTATGATTCATAACAATACTTTCAACTGGTTTTTTTCGATTGATTATTTCTACTTCTCCGATAGTCTTAATTTTTTTCGTTTTTGGTCCATGCAACTTAAAAAGAAAATAATTTCAATTTCAGAATCTCATTGGAGAAAAATCAAACCCAAAAAATACAAACATAATTTTCAGATTTACGTTTCAGTCCTTTTGAAGCCGTTTCTACATTACAATGAGAACCATTTCTTGACGAAATCTAAATTTATAATGAACTCGTGATATTAAAACAATTAATAAAATTCTGCAATTTCGGATATGCACTGACGCAAACTTACACATGGAGTTTCGCTAACTGACTCTGGTGGACTATTTTCGGCATAGCCAACTGAATCTACTTCGGATTCCATGCTTGATGTTTTCTACAAATATTAGGTGAAACCTGTTGCGACAGTTGTGTTCAAAAACTGAAATGCTCGCACTTATCGCACAGTAACATTTATTGCCAACGTGGTATGATTCATAACAATGTACAACAAAAATGCAACAGACAAATTTCAAAATGAAAAACGTGCACAACGTACTAACATCTTGAATTCGAACTGTTTAATTTCTACAAATTGAATTAAATTTAGCACAATGACATAGGAGAATGACAAAATGGTTTATTAGCGAATTAAAAAAACTGACATTTATTTATTTCATTTATTCAATATTTCTTATAGAATGATACTAAATAGACTGATAATTAACTCTTTAGAATAAATAGCAGACAATCACATAGCTACTGTCATAAAGGCAAATTTCATTAACCATGCTTCTTCTTCAGTTGAACTCTACAGTTGAGTTAGCGAACTAACTTCAGTGTCTGTCAAATAAAGTCTCATCTGTGAACCGCACTTAATTAGCAGTGAAACTTTCAATTAAAAACATGATAGAACTCAGAGGACAACCGAAGTAAGATTTAAGTTAAGCAAATGAATAATATATTACAATTACGATCATATGATTAAAAAAATTAAGGAGTCATTCAATTGGCGAAGTCGGGTCAGCCAATGTTTCTTGTTGCTTTTTCTGCGCTGCATGGTTTCGTAACTCCGTGACATATTTTTCACTGAGAGAGTTGTATACAAATAAGTCATAAACGGAATAGATCATGCGAATTTGCTGTGGAAAAATTTGATTTTCTTACCAGTTAGATTTATTGAATAAATTCGGTAATGGAATGATACTGATATCAACCAGCCCAAATTCTTGTTTAATTTGTATTATCGATTCAATCAGTCTTTGTAACTCCATCCGACTTCCTTTTAAATCGTTTTCTGTAAGAGGAAACGGTAAATTGTATTCAGTTGAATCAAAATAAGCAAACTTAATTACTTTACCAACCTTTATTCAAATCTTTGTTGCTTGTCACTTTACCAGAACATTTCTTCAAATGTCGTTCCAATAAAGAATGGTGCGTAGAAGTGTTCACATTAAGAATACACTCACATTTAGAACAACGAAAAAAACGCGGAATGATTTTGCTGGACTCCTTGCGTATTAAACGTTGAATGACTTCGTAGAGTTGAAAGCTTGCATCGTTTTTGTGTGGTAGTATGCTCAATATTTGTCCATCATCATAACTATTTTTGACTGATTCAATAGTCAGCGACTGAAAATAAAGTTATGTGTTCAGTCGTGTTTATATGTATCAAAAAGGTTAAACAAATGAACAAATACCTCATCAGCCCGCTCATAACCACGTTGTTGATTCGTTTTTTCATTACTATTCATTTCTGTACTGCTTGTTGAAGATGAAATCTAAAAGTAGTGAGAATTAGGTCGTGAAACAAGTTTATCCATTTATGAAAAACAAACTTACCGGATTTTCGTCTGTTTTTGTATATTTCTGACGTTTTGCGGAAGATGTATCTGGCTGCCGGTCTTCTTCCTGCAAAGAAAGATTTATTAGGTGAATAATAAGCACTGGATCCACGTACTGTGCGTACCCTATCAGTTTCAACGTCACTTCTGCTACGCTTTTGCCTGTTCATGCATGGATCATCTATTTTGTGTTTTTTTTATTTTTGCTTGTGTCACTGAGCTGAAAGTAAAGTTCTTGTGAATACCGCACATGCTAGTAAACGGAATTCAAATGTTCTATATTCAATTTCCACTTACCTCAGATAATTTATCTTCTCTTCCGACAGCTCTTTTCATTTTTTTTTTTTTAATAACGTTCTCTTGAAGAACCTAAAAATATGGATATGAATAGTAGATGTTTGATAACATTTAATTAAAGTAATAATAATTCAATAAGAAACCTCTGAACTTGGAGCTAAATCATGCTCTGTGTTGTTACTTGACTCGTTACTGTTCTTTTCATTACGTTGATGAGCCTCGAATTCTTCGATCAAATCTTTGCAAAATATATTCTCTTCTCGTTCCCACGTGTTTTCATCAGAGGAGTATCCATCCCATTTAAGAAGGTACTGGATCTAATAATAGATATTACGAAATATGCGTATTTTCTCAGGAGAATAAATTTTCAGCTGGCTTACCACCCCTTTTTTAACTCGTTTATCTAAAATCTTTTCCACGATTAATTCACTCATTTTGAATCCAGAGATTAGCAGAATAAAATTGTAAAATTGTTCGCTCACAACGCAAAAATATGCGATTCCGAAAAAAAATTTATCTGAAAAATTACCAGAGCGTCTAAAACTGTTCTTGTTCGTTGTGAAAAAAATGAAAGTAATTACAAGTGAGAGAAGAACGTCAGTTTTAAGATCTTTCAACGCAAGCTATTAGGAATATTTAGCAGACGAATTCAATACATTCGCCAATCGAACAATGCCGCAGCAAGACAGCAGTCAGTTGGATTATTTTCACCAGTGTATGTGTGCGCATGCATTAGTGATTCTGTTATACGTTATGTGATTTGGAACTATTCAGTCCATTTCATATTGGATAGCACAAACTGCGTGATTTTGATTGTGTGTCTGAATTTGATCAGTAAAACCAACTAATGCTTTGCATAAAGAGCGACAGTTGAAAGTTGATTATTTCTTTTGTTGTATTGAACCACTACTTATTTGCTACATGAGAGCACTTGTCACTTGGCGTTCAATGACATTTTGCAAGATATGAAAAAAATATACACAGACATAAAAGAAATTTTTTGAATTTATTGTTTATGCATCCTTTTCAAATACTTTTGAAGTTTTTGTCGATGTTTTTAATTGATCATCAACCAAAATATGTACATTACAAACAAAACTGTAGACTGAAGAATTTTTTTTGTCGAATTTTCCTTCAAATTCAATTTGACAATGAAACAACATTTCAGCGATTAGTCAGTTTGTGATGTTTTTCCTACATATAAACATAACCATCCATCGTTCATGGATGTTTTGAGACTGTTTAATGCGCAAAATAATTACGAATCAATTCGACTATTTCTGCGGTTTCGACTTGGACTTAGTTATTGTGATGCTTTTTCGGTTCAGTGGTATTTTTTTGGATGCTGCATTTGGTGTTGGCTTATCTCTACGATATGTTCCGCCTGCAAATAAATCGGATGAGTAGACTGAATAAAGATATCTTTTTTTGCATTCTACCCTTCATTGGTAAAATAATTTTGCCCGCCATGGCTTCCAAGAAATCTATTGCAGAAATGTTCCCATCCTTCAAAAGACTTGAAAAAAATTGTATTTTTTTATGTCTTTCTTGTGCCTTCTTAGTTTTTGGCTGATCAATTGGGGTGGACACATTATCTCTGCGTATTTTAGAAATGAATTCACTCGACTTAGCAAACTCGTGAAATTTGAGCTGTTCGATAAATTGCCAAATATGTCCATGGGTCGGGAATGTACGACTCATCTGAGAATTCAGCGACTCCAAACTAGAAGTCGTACGCATTTTCAAGCCAGCAACGGAAATGGAGTTAGCTGCATTCTATGAAATAAATTTAGTCATGTTCACATTTTATAAACTTACAGAAAATCTTTGCCATACCAGCTTACCTGTTTTAGGCAGTAACCTTCGAAATAACGTAGTAGTTCTATAAATGACTCAGCAAATGGTGATGCCTTTATAGCATCTCGTACACCTTTGAAACCAATTATTATGTCAGCTGGTGGTAAAAGCGGAATATCCATTAGTTGCCTCTGGAAGAACTTTGCTTCCGGATTTGAAGCAATTAAACGGCGCATACCCAGTTCAGCACATTTCTTATGGATTGCGGAACAGAAATGATACCAGCAACCTCTCAATGTGGCTGTTGGATAGACCTCATTTATTGCTTTACGCAATCCAGTTTCGAAATCACTAATAATTTCTTTGGGTTGTAATGGAAATATCGTCTCTAAATAGTTGAAAACTGATTTGTAGCTATTAGCAGTTTTTCGAGTCATTAATACATAAAACACAGGAAAAATCTGGAAAATAATTCAGTATTCAATATCGGCTATTGTAAAACAACAAAAAACAAACACTAACATCATTTTTGTACTCAATTGATACAACAACAAGTTGATAGAATTGACGAGGAACCATATTAAAAGTACCGTCGATTAAAAAATGACGCTCAGCAGGTGGTATTGTATCAGCAATAGAATTAATTATTTTGTATGATGCAAAAGCGATAAATGAGAAAGCATTTTCAATTACTGTTCCAACATACAAAGTGTGACTTTGATCTAAAGTGTGTCCATATTCTTTCATAACATCTTCATCTCTGAAAGCGTTTTGAATGTCTTTGATGATTTTAGGTAATTTAGGATATTTTGCATTTTTAATGCGAAAGAGCTGCCGCTTCATCTGATCATAACTGAGATTTGATATCATTCCGTTACTGAAAAGGGGAATCAAAATAGTGAGGTCTGAGAATTCATTTGATTTGAAAAATAACAATTTAATGGAATTTTAGACTGTCTTATTTGGAAATGAATTATATTTTCCAACAGCGAAGATTTACCGGGCTATTTCTGTATAAAAAATTTGCTTTGTAGAAACTTTATGTGTCGGTAAGCCATTACCAGCTGTCGCACAAATATCTTTAATTGTATTTGCAATTCTTAAATCGTTAACAATCAATTCGTGGTTCACGTGCTCTGTGTGTGGTGTATCGTTCCTCCTAAGAATGCCATTCTCATCAATAGTTGCGCGCGCTAAACAATTCAGATGAGCTTGATTATTTCCATTTTTACTTTTTTGAGCAAAAAGAACTCTCTGATAGCACTGGAATTCTTTTTTGCCATTTCGTTCATTATTTTTAACGAATAAACACTTTTCTGTCGGTAGATAAAGTAACTGTTGATTTTTGGTCTTATTTCGACGTTTTCCATATAACAGTTCATACTCCATTTGTGAAACAGTAATGGATTCTTTAAAAGCAACAAATAGAGTTTAGAAAACTCTGTTTATGATTTTATTTATTTGAACTGAGATAACAAAAATATGTTTTCAATTGATTAATGTCAGTAGTATTTCTGAAATATAACTTCAAATTCCTACGAATGATAAACTACTTGCTTGACATTTGATAATGAACTGATTTTATGTCGATGTCACCTTTATAACTGTCACAGCTCAGATATAAGCGTAAAACATGGATGTCATTGTAAGTGGTTAGAAATAAATGTTCATTTTTGTTGCTGCAGCAAACAATAACATTTTCTTCAATCTTGTTTCAATTTGAATTCATACTTACAGGTCACTGGTACTAACTGAACAAATGAAAGACTATGCGCTTTTTGAGGAATAAATCAAAATGAGATGTTTATTTTTTATTATAACAAATAAAACAAATTGAGCTACCCAAAACTATTACATATAATATTTGAAACTGATTTTTTCGCTTGTAGTGAAGAGAATTATTCTTTTGTTATGAGAGATAAATAATTTATGGAGCGACAGCTGATACAATCAATATATCTCAATGTTTGATAAATATTTGTTTTGCTCTTTGTTTCGATACTTGAAATTATACTTGTATTGAAAATAGTATCCTACTCTTTGATGAGAAAATTATTCCAAAAATTAGAGCTTAAAAAAATGTTTTTGATGTAATTCTTGACGAATGACTTCGGTATTTTGTCGGTTCATCTGGTGATTTTTACTGCTAGACGAATACTCGGTGAATTAGTCTGTTTTTTGTTGTTCTGCTTCAGCCTGCAACTTTGCAACGCACTGATCAATATTGTTTTCGTCCACCTGGGATGGAAATACCACATTTTTCAAATCGAATGAGCCCATTTCGGCTCCAATTTCCAGAACAGCTTGTAGTTATTTATAAAAATTACCACGATCAACTTGAACTGTAAAGAAAGAGATAATCTTAACTTCATACCATAAAAATGAAGTTTTTAATCTTACTTGGGCCGCTACACTTCTTGATATGTCGGTTCAATGCACCATGGTTTTGTACCGTATTTATTTTAACAATTTTTTCACATATTTCGCACCGAAAGAAATACGGAATGATGACATCACCTTCCAATCTTTTCAAACGACGCAAGATCGAGTAGATTTGGTAATTCTGGTCACTTTTATTTGGAATGACAGTAACAATCTTATTGTTGTTGTAGTCTTTGGTGACTATTTCTGCCTTCAAATTCTGAAAATTAGTTACAATTTCATCACACTTTCACGTTTGTATCGCATTGAAAAGTTTTATTACCGGATCATGGCTTTCATATGTTAACCCAGCAACCTTCCGACGTTTGTTACTGGAACTGGAATTGGAATCATCATCACTTAGTTTATGTGGTGAAAGGGGTAGCTTAAATGGTGAAACTTCTCGACTTGAATCATTAGAAGAACCACTGCTGCACATATACTGTAAATGATCGAACCGCCATAAAATCATTGGGTCGATATCATTGGGTTTCATCAACAATGTCTGGTCAGAGTCCTTCAATTTGACTTCGTAAACATCCTGTTAGAAAATATTCAGAGAAATTCTGTAATCATACTGGTTCCATAGCATACATATGAATTTGATGCAATGTTATTGGATCTTACCTTTCCATCCATTTTATGTTTCTTCACAATTTTATCAACAGTTGGATTTTGATAATGCGCTATTCCAGGTTCACGAAATGTAACTTGACCAGAATCCTTATCTTTTTCTTCTTTGCATTGCCGTTCGAATATTTCGATTTCGTTCGGGCAATCAAGACTATCCAATGTTTCCCAACTGTTTTGACTCGAGTCATAATCGTACCATTTGACTTTGTATTCGATCTATTTATGGAACATTTTTATTAGTCATAATAACAGTAACTCATTCTGTTTTCATACTTACAATGCCATCAACGATCCGCTTATCAACGACTTTTTCCACATAGTAAATATTACTATTATCATTCCACTACAAAATTTTAACAGCAAATAGTAATTTTTTACTTAACATGACTCAATATTAGACTAATAACTTACACTTTGACTGTTTTCTGAGGAAGCAGTCGTTTCGTTAACGTCCATTGAACTGTTAGATGAAGAACTATTCAAACTAATTACAGGGCGCAATGAACTTGTTGGAACACCACCTTTAATATCACTAGGAAGAGCTTCATACCCATCATCCATATCTGTTCGACTATTTTGAACCGAATTGATATTTGGACCTGCAAAATTAAAGATAGATCTAAATTTCTGAATTGCAAAAGTTTAATAAAAAAAATTCACCCATAGAACTCAAATAGCTCACGAAGGATGAAAACAAAGCGGATGGATCGAAATTAATTGGAGTTGAAATTTGTGATGTTTCGAATTGTGATGTGGGAAATTTCTGTGTATGTGGCTGTTGTGTCGGAAATGGCAAATTTAGTCCTGAAATTTGTGGCATCAATCCAGCAGGATTTTGTAGCTCGTCATTTTTTTGTTTTTTAGATGTCCATGGCAATGGCGTTTTTACGCGTTGATTATTCTTCGAAACATTTGAGCTCGGTAATTTCTCACCTCCTTAAAAAATATCAATAAATATTTAATTTGAATGAAAAATGTACTTGAAAACAACTCATTTTATTACCACCTTTTTCGCTATCACTCATTTTGGATATCTGGTTTGAAAAATCTCTTTTTTTTTAACAAACTAGTATAACGCTCACTATTTTATGGACTGATCACTTCAGTCCGACTTTGCTTAAATTTCAATGTTCGAATGTTATGCAGCTCGTTCTGCACCATACACAGAATACAATTCGATGTCTCGCTCTTACTCAAAGCAATCGATGAACATATTTGCCAAATATTTTGCCGGTCTATCACCAATGTTTATTTCCACTATGACAAAGAAAAACTGTTTTCAATCACCGATTTAATTTGTGACAATGGTGAGATCACTAACACTACGAAAAATGTGTTCGCACTGTTGTTCGTTTATGATAACTGTATCGTCCGCATTTCCTCACCATTACATTATTAAATCATTGTAAACAAATAAATATGGAATTTTATATGAATAAATCATGCACTGTGAAAAATCATTTGATTACCACTTTTTTGGATATTTGAATTAAATGAAACACGAGAAAATTTAATATTTTATCAAAATAAACGAATGCAGCGCAAACTCTATCATAAAAGATCACAAGACAATCTTGTTTCGTACGCTGAAAAACGATTTAAATTTTGATGATTGTATGAGATGTTGCTCGTTCTGCACCATAAACAAAATTCATGCGATAATTCGATGTCTCGCTCTTACTCAGAGCAATCGAAGAACACATTTGCCAAAATTGATGCCGCTTGCACATTATACCGACAATGTTTATTATTTATTCTCACTACGACATTGAAGAATAGTTTCCGATCACCGACTCGATTTGTTATAAATATTGATGCGATTACGAGTGCCTTATTCACTACTACGATGGAAGTTATTTTCGCACACTCAATTCTAGATTAAGGAATCATCAGAAAAAATTAATTGAAATGAAATATTCATTTAAGAACAAATCATTCGATTGCCACTATTTTCGATATCTGGATCAAATTTAATGCGAAAAATCTGATTTTTTAAACAAAAAAATCATGCGCTCACCATTTCATATAGATTGCAATACTAACAGCACCTTGTGTGCTGTTTTGATTCGAATTTTAATGGTTGAGAGATATGTTGCTTGTTTTGCGTCATAAACGAAATTCATGCGATAATTCGATGTCTCGCTCTCACTCAAAGCAATCGAAGAACACATTTGCCTAAACTGATGCCGCTTAGACATTGTATTGACAATGTTTATTATTTATTCTCACTACGACATTGAAGAATAGTTTTCGATCACCGATTTAATTTGTGACAATGGTGAGATCACTAATACTACGAAAAATGTGTTCGCACTGTTGTTCGATTATGATAACTGTATCGTCCGCATTTCCTCACCATTACATTATTAAATCATCGTAAACAAATAAATATGGAATTTTATATGAATAAATTATGCACTTGTGAAAACTCATTTGATAACCACTTTTTTTTGATATTTGAATTAAATGAAACACGAGAAAATTTAATATTTTATCAAAATAAACGAATACAGCGCAAACTTTTTCATAACAGATCACAAGACAATTTTGTTTCGTACGTTTAAAAACGATTCATATTTTGATGATTGTATGAGATATTGCTCTTTCTGCACCATAAACAAAATTCATGCGATAATTCGATGTCTCGCTCTTACACAAAGCAATCGAAGGAAACATTTTCCCATCGATGCCAATGTTTAATCTCACAACGACATTGATAAACGGATTTCGATCACCGATTCGATTTGTTATAAATGTTGAACCGATTACGAGTGCCTTAATCACTACTACGGTGGTAATCAGAGATGCTCACACAAAATTTCTCATGGGGGGGGGGGCTTTCTTTTCTCCAGAAAAAAGTGATGCCCTTTTTTTTTTTAGCTCATCAGAAATTTATGTGATTCATTTTTTCTTAATTCCCATTTATAACCCTTTAACATAGATAATTTAGTTTTCCATTTTAGTGAATACAATCGACTTTTAAGAGAGCGAGGCCCCCTATCTGAAAATTTTGGAAATTTTTTTGCACTATATATAGTGTGCAAGTGCAGTTCAAAATCAACGTAACATGGCTCGAATCGGAATGTACCGAACTTTTCTCGAAGATTATTGATATACTGTTCGACTTCCTGTTAATAAAGTTTCAAAAGGTATAAGAGCAAACACACAATATTTTGATTGATATCGTTCATTCAGTCTTACTTTTTCGCATTTTCGGAGAGCTTCAACCCAATCTGACGTTAGAGTTCCATTTGGGGTTTCTTTAGAAAAGAGGAATATCTCCGCCGGGTTCATTAGAGCATATTGATGTTGCCCGAAAAATTGTACTTGAACCTTATTTTCAACTATTTGCAGTATCTTTGCTGGCCAAAATGGGAATGTCCGTACTTTTGCCCAAACCAGTAAATGTGGCTGATTACATACTGTTGTAAACCAATCATTATTTTCGTCTGAATTAATGTAACATTCTGAGCATAGCTGTGCTGCGATGACTTCGCTGCGACAAGCTTCGTAGAGATTTTTGGCGCTTTCTGAAATTCGCTTGTCATCACCTATATATGCATTTATTGATAAAGAAAGAAATCAATCACCTTCATTCAGTCTCACTGCAATTGAAAAACTTACCAGCATATAAGATTTTTGCAGCATGGAGAATACACTTAATATCGACCAAAAAATCATTTGATGTTGCATACTGAA
>GL502539.1:7941-18694 GCA_000149185.1 Mayetiola destructor
GTGCCATTCAAATGAGGAATTCGAATTTTGAACCAGTGAATATTTTTTGATTCTGTAAACTGACTTAGGTCTTTTTTGGCCTAGAAGAGTAATTAAAACCCTTTACACCACCTTGAGCAGTCCGAAAAAAAATCGATTTGATGATTTCATAGTTCCATGGATCCTCAAATAATATTAATGAAAATTTTAAATTACTGGCTGCCCAAATGAGGTTTCTGGCTGCCCAAAATGACCCTGGCTGCCCATTAAAAAATGCCCTGGATCCAGGTATTAACGGTCTGGATCAAGCATGTAAACAGCATGATATTGCGTATGATAAACATTCAGATCAATTGGAGCGCAATAAAGCTGATGATATATTAGCTAAACAGGCTTGGGAGCTTGTCAAATCATCAGAAGCTGGGGTTGGTGAAAGAGCTGCTGCTCTAGGTGTTGCTGGATTAATGAAAATTAAATCAAAACTTGGTATGGGTTCAAAACAGCGGACAAAAAGATGCGATTCGTCCCCAAAACGACGGACTGTTCGGAAAAAAGGAATTTAAAACGTAAAAAAAAACGTGTTGTACGAAGAAAAAAACAAACATCAGCAGAACGGAGAGTATTTAAAAGAAAGCGAAAAATCAGGAACAAAGCGCGTCCAGATCAGCTAAAAAAGATGTTCCGATCCGCTGTACAAAGTGCAAGAAAAACTATTGCATCTGAAAAACCGCAAACGATTGGTGAAGCAACGAAATTAGCATTTGCTGCAGCAACAAAGGCTGTAAAAATTCGGAGTAAAATACCAAAAAAAGAGGTTTTGAACGCCTTGCCAAGAATAACTCCAGTGCCCAAACTTGGAGGGGCTCTTCCACTCATTCCTATCTTTGCTGGACTTTTCGCGTTGGGAGCGTTAATAGGTGGATCATCTACCTTGGCCAATGCAGTAGTTTCAGCTAATAGTGCCAAACAGCAATTGAGGGAAGCTAATCGGCACAATGAAACAATGGAAGCCATCGCCATTGGTAAAACAAATAAAAGTGGAAGTGGTTTATACAAGGGGAAAAGTACTAGACTGCGAGAATTCTCGAATGCATTCTAGTACAAAAAAAATGCCAGAGAATGCTAAAGAATGCTATTCTAGGTTATGAAATGTCGTAAACAATATATAAAATCAAGAGTGACATTCGCCAAGCTATGTTTATTTTTTTACATTTTCTATAATGGATATTTCACACGATTGTTTTATTTTTTGGTCTGTTTTGGAATCAGACCTTGAAACAAAGATCAAAAATCATATCAAAAATGCATTTAGGTGAGTTCAGCGCAAATGAAAAAGTATTTTTGTAGTGATTTTAAAACATTTATAATGTTTTTATAGTTTCTGTGGGTACGGAAATGCTCTTGTTTTCAAAGACATCGGTGACGATGACATCATTTACGTTCAAAATTATGTCAGAAATAGTTTACCACACAAATTCGATATGTTGCTCAAAGAATACGATTCGGGTTATTTGGAGTATGATGAGAAATACAAAAAAGCAATTTTCGGAGAATTTTCATCTAGGCCAACGGAATTTATGTTTCTACCAGATGAGTGGGAAGTTATTCTTGGAATTATCAAACATGTCAAACGGATAGTTGATGATCCTGAAGAAAATGCAAATTTGGAGTATTTTGCAAAGAGTGCACCCGAATATGAACTGAATAGCGAACTCAATTTAGCTGAAACGGTGCTTGGAATAATATTCAGTGATAATCAAGGAGCAAACTGTCGTAAATTCAATAATGAAATGAATAATGATTTGCAATTAGAGCCGAAGGATTCCAAAGAAAGAGTTGAATTAATCTCTCACACTCACCAGCTACTATCCGGTATGTTGTCGCTAGCTGATCAGAATTTGTCGCGTTCGAAACCAGGCCGCAGATTTACACAGCAGGTTAAACTACTCGCTACATGCATACGTATTTTGGGGGGACCACTTCTATATGAAATAATACACAAGAATCTTGAATTGGCTTTACCATCTTTAGACACGACTAACCGCCTAATTCGAAATATGGATAGTCCAGTAGTAGAGGGTTGTTTACGATCAAATGAACTACTGAATTATTTAAAAGATCGAAAATTGCCTCTTGTCGTTGCATTATCAGAAGATGCAACTCGTATCGAAGGCAGACTTCAGTATGATTCAAGATCAAACCAAATATCGGGATTCGTATTACCAATTCAAAATGAAACAGGTATGCCTATTCCACTATCATTCCCAGCAAGAAATGTGACGGAAATAGTTGGACACTTTTGCAATAAAAATCCAATAGCACATTTCGTAAATGTAGTAATGGCAAAGCCCCTGGCCGACGTTCCCGCGTTTTGTTTGCTAGTTTTCGCATCGGATACGAAGTATACAGCCGAAGAAGTGGCAAAAAGATGGGCATACATTACAAATGAGCTTCAAAAAATCAACATCAAAGCACTAACGATAGCATCCGATTCAGATCCAAAGTTTAATAGTGCCATGAGAAAGAACTCATTGTTAGGAGTAAAGTCAAAAATTTTTGAAAATGTTGACTGGTTCTCTTCTGGTCTTGATGAATGTTGCAATGGCCCATTTTATCTACAAGACTATGCCCATCTTCTCACAAAGCTTCGGAATTTGCTTTTACGGACAATTAGAAATCCAAGAAAATTAGCATTCGGTAGTTTCCTGTACATCAACATGAGCCATTTGCAATTTTTATTAACGCATCTGCAAAAAGATGAGCTACCAATCACAGCATCTATGCTTAACCCAGCTGACAGACAAAATGTTGATTCAGCAAGAAGCATTTGTGACGAGACAGTTATTATGCACATGAAACACTATTTAAAGAGAACCGGTATAGGAACAGCTGCATTCTTGCAAATTATGCGCGATGTTATGGATGCCTTCACCGATAAAGAACTATCGCCCCTAGATAGAGTGGGAAAAATATGGTACGCTGTGTTTTTGATAAGAATTTGGCGACAATATATTGTTATACAAGGGCACCTTACATTGAAGGATAACTTCATAACTCAAAACTGTTACGTTTGTATTGAGCTCAACGCCCACACTCTAATTCATCTAATGCTTTATTTGAAGAACAATAGTTTGGATGATTGGTTCCTGCCGTTTTTATTCGATAGCCATTGGCCAACCATGTGAATCATTCTTCAGACAAGTTCGAGCCTTGACATCAGTTTATCACAGAGTTGCCAATTGCAGCATCAAGGAAATCATAGGCCGCATTAACAGAATCCAGTTACTGGACGACATTGCAGTCAAAACCGATTTTTTTTTTCCTCGGATGAAGAATAAAAAAGAGAATAAGAATCAATTCAATTTCAAATTACCAACAAAAGGTGAAATTTCGAAGAAAATATGTGAATGTCGTGATATTGCAATTGAATTCGCTTTGGACATCGGTTTACTTGAAGATGAGACTGCAAATCTTGACTTATCTTGTCAAATATCACCACTTGAACTGAAAAAAGCCAATTCGAACTTGAGAAACTCAGTGAAGATTGATGAAAAGTTGTTTCAAATAACCATAAATAAACTTAATAATGTTAAGTTGAAAAATTTTGCTTATAAATTCACGAAAGATGATATAATATCAGAAAATTCACCATACGTCGATGTTTGTAACAGTAAATTAAGGCGAATTATCCTTAAAAAGTCGTCAGCAATATGGTTTTTACGTGATGAACCGAACAAATTGAGCAGCGATCGCATTCATCGTGTAAAAGAGGCTGCTGGATGCAAGGAAATTACTGAAATGCGCAAGGAGAGACCAAAGGTACAAAAAAGAGGAAGAAAGCCTATTAAACGAAAGAAGAATCATATGATCTACAAACCATATTCGATTTAATAAAGCACGAACGATTGATTTTCTTTAAATAATGGCTCACCAGTTTTTAGATTTTATCAAAATCATATTCCAATATTAACGTGAAATTTTTTTATTTCAAATTAAATTGAATAAATAATAATATAAGTAAAAAATAAAAATAGTGTCTTATTAGTCACTGAATTGCATTCAAACTAATCTTTTTAAATTGATCTTATTCTAATAATTCGGCCGAGTTGCGATTGGTGGCCTCTGCTATAAATTTCATGTACTGAACTTCTTTCTGGCTCAAATCTTGTGCAACCGCATTAATTCTTTCTTGTTTCAAACCAATTATACTGTCGTAGTGAGTACGATTCATATTGCTTCCAAACGATTTTCCAGGCTCACCACTGAAAAATAGTAAAATTGCTTTGTCACATCTAGAATCGTAATGATTTGGTAAATTGAAGGTTCCGTCATCATTGAATACGATTATGTTGATATTTTCCATCTCTGAAACTGCTTTAAACGATTCCTGTCCGCCCCAGTTACCAGATTTAGATAGTTCATTATCTAAGAAATCCATGCATGCACATTTCAATTCATCCTCTCCAGTTTTCTTGTCGAATTTAATACGGTTCTTTAAATCGTACAGATAGCTCTTGAAGTTTTGTTTGATATGAGCTACAACATTTTTTCGAAGCTCAAGCGCTTTCAGTTTATGTTCTCGTGAGTCAATTTTGACGTTAAAGAGTTGATGTGCCATTGCGAGGTATAAACAATCGCCGTTCTGTGCCATTCGGCAGTATTTTAATGCAGTATCTTCTCTAATTTCAACATCATGACACCCAAAGTATTTTGATAAACATGTTTCTTGATTATGCATAACATTATTCGACATTATAATTCCTTGAATTGATATTTGTTTATACAAAATGTCTTCAATTGAGGTCACCTCGCTTGATTTAGTTGCAATAGAGACTTGATGGACCGGATTAACAGGTGTGATATCCAATGAAATGGTTCTCTGCTGCATCATTTTGTGTTTGTGCTTTCTATTGTTGTGATTTGTCAAATTTGACGGAACCAAATTTCCAGAGGATTTGAAATAAAGACAAACTTCGGCACTTGGATCATTCACATCGCAATACGGACATAGAACTTTTCCTCTCAATTTATCACCATCAATGCTTACTCTGACCATGTCAAAAGTAAAATCTCGCAAAGGCTTCCTTTCTTCGTCTTCCAGATTTTTGAATATTAAATCGGCTTTTTTGAATAGCTCGTTCTGTTTGGTTTCAATTGTTTGTGATAAATCAACTCTTTTCTTTTCAACATGACCAAAAACCATTCCGAATACCGTAGAAATCATATTCCGTTCAAATAATTTATCTTTGGTTATCTTCGATGCATCCGAAAAATGGGAAAGTCCATCATTCTCCTCAGGCGTGTCAACTTTTTTTTTGACATATTTAACCATAGCAGCCAATGTTTTTCTTTCTCCTAATTCAAACCGAAAATTTGTAATAGACGACACATATGAACCAAAGAAGCATTTTTTTTGCTGATTTGTGCATTCCAGTTGTTGTTCTTTGAGTGCGGCATGAAGAATTTGTGGCAAGTCATTCTTGATGTAATTCTCAACAAAATCGATATCAGCTTCAGTAATGTCCTTAAACATTAATGCACTTCCATAGCCGCAAAAACTGCATGAACGAAACAACAATTATTATTAAAACCGCCAATTATAAAATCTACGTTGAATGAATTAAACTTACCTAAGGCTATTTTTTATGTGGACTGGTAATTTTGTTTTCAAATCTAGCTCCAAAATAGTCCAAAAAGCGTGACATTCTTCTGAAATCTCCATTTTCAATGTTTTTTCAATGCAAATATATTTTAATTAAATCAAACAGTTTCAATGCGTGGGGTCTGTATTTATGCGTTGACAGTTCTCTGACATTGTTTATAGCTCAACGCTGTCGGTGGTCTACTATGTTTGGTACACGCACAAATACATATAAACATATCTCTGTGAATGGTGTAAATTCTTATGGAATAAAAATACGATAAATGAGCCAATTACGGTTGGAGAACGACAATAATTTTTACTGGAAATTATACATATATATCGGAACAAATTTTTAATTTTTACAGCCGCAAATTTTAGATTGTTAATTTTTACACGCTTTCACTTTAAATTTGTTGATTTCAAATATTTATCAAATATTTTTGGGCAATTCAAATTCGCTCGATTTTCCCATGTGTTATGGCTATGGTCGTAACCTTTCCACTTGATCAAGAATTGTTGATTTTTCTTCGGCGCAATTGTGTGGTCCAATATAGATTCCACTTCATAAACTTCACTTTCGGCAGATTCTGGCATGGGCTCTAATTTAGAATATCGTGCTCCTTTTGGTCTTTGATTGTTGTTCATGTCTGATGAATGATTTATTTTCAACTTCATATCTTGAATTTCGGTGATGTGTGTACTTTCCAAAAGTTTTAATCTGGCTTTCAAATCAGAAATTATCTGTATTTTTTCTTGCATTTCATAGCGAGTGACTTCCAATTCATTTTGCAATATCTGGTTTTGAGCCTTGAAGCGATCTACAATAGTTTGTTTCTCAGCGCAAACCGAACAGTCAGTGGTATTACCGGCCTCCTGAACTTCCTGCAACTTTAATATTTTTATATATTCTTCGCATATGACCACTGCATTCCCGAATTCGGTTGAAGAACTTTTATTAAGAATATTGTATTTATGCTCCAAATAGCCTATACAGTTTTGAATGTCAACAAATTCGCTATGAAAAATATAAAAAATGATTTTTGAGTATCGATTGCACATTGCACAGTGCATATTCATTAAACATGATATTTGAATACGTACAATAAATCTCTTCCAAATATATGTACACAAAACTTTCTAGGCTTGTCGCTGATTCCTGGAGGCGGCTCGATAATTATTGCTGGCCAATAGCTATTCTCGAATTTTGCCCAGACTAAACGGTTCATTTTTCAGTTCATAAAATTAAATTGAGAAATTATTTATGCGCGGACCATTCAACGAAGCTTTGACAAATGTCACTCTTAATTTCACGCATTAATATTGACATTTCATAGCCTTGAATAGCATTCTATGGCATTCTCCGGCATTTTTTTTGTACTAGATTGCATTCGAGAATTCTCGCAGTCTAGTACTTTTCCCCTTGGGTGATCTCTTAACACACATTTCTATGTTTGAAGTTCGATCATTATGTCTTACTACAGGTAAAATTTGTCTGAAATCTCCACCAAAGACAATAATTTTTCCTCCAAAATTTAAATCATTATTCATAATATCTTTTAATAATTGATTTAAAGCTGAAAGTGCATATTTTGGAACCATTGAAATTTCATCCCAAATAATTAATGATGCTTTTTTAATAATATTAGCATCTTTAGAGTTTGTTCGAATTTGTGATACAGATGTTTCTAATAAAGGAACTGGAAATTTGAATAAAGAATGTACCGTTCTTCCACCTTCTAATAAATTGGACGCAATTCCTGTCCAAGCTACTGGTATTACTTCTTTATTATTTCCACGTAATATATGACATAATGTTTTATAAATAAACGTTTTTCCAGCTCCTCCTGCTCCATCAATATAAAAAATTTTATGATTTTGTTTTTCAATTGATGTTAATATTTCATTTACAATTTTTCGTTGATCGTCATTTAACTTGGAATAAGTTTCTATGCCTAATTTCTTTTCATTATCAGGATTATATATGGAATTCTTGTTTATTTTGTTATCATATAATTCAAAATCAGGTTCTGGTAAGCCAAATTTTTTACAATTTGCTCCATGATTTTGAAAAATTGATTCGATTTCACATAAAGCCATATTCACAGAGTAACTTGTGTTATCATATTGTTTTTGATAATCTTCTATTAAATTATTTTTAAATGTTTCCCATAAATCAGGGATATTAATTGGTGCACAAAATAAACATATAGTTGCAAAAAGTTCACGTAATTGTTTTGGCATTCTTAATATGGAAGCTTCTTCTAAACAATTGTACCATTCTTTTTCATTATCGATTAAGTTTAGTTTTACAGCTGCATCATAAAATGTCGGAAAAATTCTATTATCAATTGTTCTTAAATATTCATAACTTTGTGCACCTTTAGTATGAAGTAAAAGAATACGTAGAGCAAATCGCTCTAAGTCAAGTGGATCAACAGTATATATTCGTCCAATACATTTTGATAAACGTTTTCTTCTTTCCATTTATTTTGATTCCATGTATAAAATTCTGGAATTTCCAAATAAGAAAATTGTCTTGCATTTTCATTATCTCGACAAAGTTCAAAATATCCAGTTAATTTTGTATTTTTTATATTTAATAAAGCATTCGCTTCTGTACCAATAGAAAAATAAATCAATTACTCTTCGGGTAGGTGAACAGGTAGTCGTTCGATTGTATGAGATCGATTGTGTAACGGTTTTTCATACAGACGCCATACAGCTTCTGGTGGACTAACAAAACGACAATTTAAAAAAGTATCTATTTCATTGATAGGTTTTTTTTGTATGATATTGTCTTTTCTTGGTGTTGAAGCTTTTGTTGATATTGATGTTATGGGTTCTTTGTTTATTTGTGTCGTTAGCTCAGATGTTTCTGATTTTAGTTGTACCAAAATTGAATCATGTCCTTTATAAATATATTTATAAAGATATTTTACTGAATGAATTGATGAACAAATTTCAACATTAAAATGTGATTCATATTTCAGTAAAAGATATGGATTATATGGTACTATCCATTGATTATTTACTTTTATTTTGTTAATTATCATAGAAAAACCATTATTTTTCCGACGATATACAGGATACCCATTGACATTATAAATGGTTTCTTCGCAAAAATTATACGGATAATTTTTACTGCATTGCCCTGTATCGGCATTCATACATGGACTGAATGGATTTAAATTACCACATGGCCCATGTACCATATGACGTTTAACTAAATCATAAAGTTTTGGATTTTCATTTATATTTGGAATTTCCGCTGATACGATTGAATCAATATCATCAATATCACGAATTTTATCAGTTGTATCTAAAATTATAAGAATATGACAATGTGGCAATCCTCGTTTTTGAAATTCAATTACATCTACATATGCAATAGTTTTTCCGAAAACAAAACCATGATAGAGATCATTTAATAATTGTTTTAATTTCAAATGAAAAACTCTCACAACTATATCAGGTCTGTTTTCAACTTTTTCATATACTTTTAAATTTTGTGTAATTTCCTTCCATTTGCAGTAAAAGTTATAAAAAGATCAGGCTTTCCATAGCGAGTTACTATTGACATTGCATCTTGATAATTTTGTAACATATTTCGAGGACTGCCGATGTATGTGGATGGAAGAATAACAGGAATACCTGGATGCATACCTTGTAAATGAGCATCACTATAGAAAAAATCCATTAATCCTTTATATGTTTCCGCTCGTAACTCTTTTTGATGTGTTCTTATATACGAAATTCGTGTTCCTTCAACCTTAACATAACTGTCTACAACATATTGTTGAAAAAGTTTACCAGAAGCATGTAGTAAATTGAATCCGTCTCGAACTGCTATACGATAACAATAAAACTGTAACTGCGTAACAACATTTCGTTTTTGTGTTGAAAATATATTGACGTGATGTATGCCCGGTCTCCATCCAGCATCTCCGCAGGGAAAAAGTAATGGATAACACATAGGGTCAGAATGTGGATTTAAATACGATATTTGACTGAATCTATTGGTGGATTTTGAATAAACTATGAAATCATGTTTTCCTGGTGGCGCTCCATCATTAGATAAAAACACAGCTGATACTTCATTATTTATTGGAAGATTATATCTTCGCTTATCAAATGTATTGTCAATTGTGAATTTCAACTCTATGTTTCTTGTTGTTGTATGAACGTCTTTCATAAATTTAAATAGCTGCGCATATGGATTACATGTTTCTAACATTGATTGTAAATCTTTTAAAATTTGTTCTGATAATTTTTAATTTCTGGGTATGATAACCGATAATTTAATGCATCATTTGAATCAAGTAAAAATAATCCAGCATATATCGGCGTGTTTGTAGTTGATGTTGCATTCAAATTTCCAATAACATGATATATTTGGCCATAAATTTTAAAACAGTAAGGTCCATGACCAGGTAAATCTATCATGTTTACAATAACTGATGCAAATGCAAGTGCATTGTTATATTGACGAATATTAGCTAAGTAATTTTTTGTATTTGTGTCATTTCGTTCAATTAAATTTTTCAAAACACTTGGAACTTCCAATGTTTCCAATTTTATTTTTCCATTATGACAACAAATTAATGATGAATTCCCATTCATTTCTAATGAAAATAATTTTGCTTTACATAATGCACAATTATAATTCATTGATCCAATGAAATATTCATCTATTTCATTATCATTTTTTAATTTTTTTGCGTCACAAAAAATCGATGAAGTTGAATGTCGATTTATTCTAGAATTTTGTTGATCCCGTGTATTTCTTTCTTTAGTAACACGACGCACATATGAAGAACTTGATGCTATTGAATCACGTCTTTCATTTAATCTATTTAAACGATCGTCTTTACTTTCGTTTTTCCGTTTATTTTGTTTATATTGTCTTCTGGGATGGTATTCGACAAGAGTTTTTGGAGCGTGTATGTAGTCTACGTCGAAAACTGTAGTCTACCATTTCGACATGTCGAAAACCTCATTTTTGTCGAAAAGTCCGAAACATTTGAAAACGTATGAAAAGAAATGCAATTAAGTAAAAAAAAAACAAATGATGATGACGATCAAACAAAAAACTTACAGATAGAATAAGTTAATTGTATAATTGCGCGATCC
>GL502540.1:5725-16581 GCA_000149185.1 Mayetiola destructor
AATTATTTTAATGGTTTTTTTTCAACTGTCAAAACCAATTGGAATAATTAAATTTGGGAATTTTCAAATAATTATTCTATATTCATATCATGAATTCTGTAATCATTGGACAATTATTCTATAATCATTGGATTCTATAATCATTGGACAATTAGTTAACTTTTTCAATGAATATTCACAGCCGTGAACTAATTCAAGTAATATTCGAGCCTAAATGGAACAAAATACAAATATAAAATTGCATCTACTGCAGAACGCACCCCAATTTATTTCAATCGAACCAATATTTCTCTGGACCGAAAAATGTATTTTAAATTGATTATTAAAAGCCTGTGGATCATTGTATATGGAATATTTTTTTCAATGTTTCAGAATTAATTGTCACAAAAATGCAGTCACACATGATATAAAACAGATGATATGAATGGCACAGAATGAAAATGGTCCTTTTCAAAACTGCGGAAAATAATCCCAGCATTCCCCTATGAGAAACGCTCTTTACAGCGACAGCGACCTGCATCTATGTATGATCCCCCCTAATAGCATGCCAAATATCAGCTATCAATTTCATTCGAGCTGTTTTTTCGCTGATAATGTAAGTAATCCTTTAGTGTGTTGTGTGTTATGCAAATCAGTTGTTATAATTTTGTTATTTAATTGTAGCGGCCAACTGCTAAGAAATTGCTTAAATTTCAATTTATCAAAAAGGCGAAAAAGAATTCATATTTGAACGATCTAATTGATCGCTACAAAAAGTGGAAACACAAAAAGGCGAAGAAAGTAAAACTGAATCAGAAAACTCGGACTCGTAAGTATCATTATATAATTAGGAAAAGATACATCCATGCCGAATCTCAATTCATATTACAGAGTAGAATCAAAGCCTGGCAGTGATTTGGATGAGCCTTGGATTATGACCGTCAAGGGTATTAACTTCAATAATTCTAATAAACAGGCAGCAGCTATAATGGCTGGGAATGAGTGACTTTTATCTTCATCCCTTTACAAACATAATGGTTCAAATAATTTATTAACGAGAGATGCCAATTTAGATAATTATAAAGTCAATCAGGTTAGTCGTACGTTCCACACACATAAAAAAACTCAAAAAGTAAAATCTACAAAATGCGTCCCAATTTACAAATGCCTTCGTTAGTAAATTAAATGCGTGATGACTTTTTTGTTCTTGTTCGTTTTTTTTTTCTATTTCTTTCTTCAATTGAACTTTTTCAAATTATCAAATTGTTGTCTTTAACGGTACATTACAATACGATTAAAATGAATTAATTCATAAATTGATTGAAGATAATTATAATTATAACGGAATAAGATAAATTTAAAATAATAAGTCATCGTATTTTCTGAATGAGGCAATTCCAAACTACGTTTTGATTTTTTTAAAAAGGTGAATCCTTTCTTGAAAACGGTCCCACTAAATATTAGAGTTCTGTACGGGTCGATTTTTTCGGACCCGGACCCGAACCGAAACCCGACGCGAAAGAAATTCGCCGCCCGAAACTCGACCCGAAACGTCTTCCGTCGGGTTGGGTCGGGTCATCGGGTCTTGTGCATTGTGCATAACACTGAAACAGAAACACTCAAAATGAATATTCGGTACAAACGGACAACTTTTCATGTACATTTGGTCCAAATATATACCTTTCGTTGTATGTGTCGCCAAATTCATTGCATACCGACCGTTGTACGGTTGAAAATTAACATAGTCGACTGTTCTGAAGTCGTGTCCGATATTTCGACTTTGACAAGTCGAAATGAATTTCTTAAAAGCAAATTTTTTCACTGAGTGTCCATTTTGAATGAATGAACATTTTTTTAGTTTCCATTTGTTAAAAATGGACACTCAATAGTGTTCGTTTGGTACGAAAGAACACATTTGTGTTCATGTTCAGCGCCTTAGACATTTTTTGAAGTAAATTCGGTACAAACGGACAACTTTCATGTACAATCTACATTTGATCCAAATATACACCTTTCGTTGTATAGTTGGTACAAATGGACACCTTTTCGTGTATATTCCGGATGAATGTATATAATTTTTTTCAAATTTTCCATTTAATACTGGGTTTTCCAAAAAGTTTCTCATTTTGGGTCGGGTTCTTCTTCGCCGACCCGACGCGACCCAAAGGTCGAAATTATCGCCGGAACCCGACCCGCGGGTCGGATCCGGTTCGGGTTCGGGTCGTCGGGTCTCGTGCAGAACACTAATAAACACCAATATTGTCCGCATAAATAAAAAAAAACAAGTACCGACAGAATTCAGTCGTACCGAATTCATTAGTAAGCACCACAGGTCGTACCAAATTAAAATTTAGTGATTAAAATAAAAATAAAAGAAAAAAATCCAAAATTTTTAAATTTTTCGCAGACTTCGAAAAAAGTAAATAAATCATTCGATATGAATATACAAATAAACACATTCTTTGTAAATCATTTTGATTTCGAAGGAGATTAATATTATTCACACGAGTAGCGGTTGCGATTTTTTAGTGAATAAAACAACTCATATTCAAATCACACAATCCAATTCATGAGTATTCTCCATGTGTCATTCATGGTAATCATGCATCATACTGTTCTACGAGAATTTTAGATATTAGATTTTCAAAATTATATATCTCTCTTTTTCTCGTAATTATGCATTCATTGGTTGATTTGTTCAATTTTGTCCGATCGAAATAATTACCAAATCCAAATGTATAACATAAATAAAATAAGTATTTTTTCATAACTCACTTATCATTGATTGAACTAGTGACCGCAACAGCATCATCATTGTTTGATAGTACATATACGTACAAAAAATGCATGCAATTAAGTCGAAAGCAATTAAGAAACATTTAAAATATCGATTCACTTTGTCTACGATCCAAATACGCTCGTTCATCACATGGACTTCCGCGTGGTCTTTTGAAAGACCACTAACGTTGATATGTATCGTGCTGTTTGGACCTCGCCCCCACGGTACTTAATCCAAACTTAAGTTTGTAGCTCATTTTATTCAAACGATTTTGCTTGATGTTTCATATCAAGCTTTAGAATCGTGAAATGTTTGTTTGTCTTGGACCTAACTCATCATGCATGGCAGCTAAAGCTCTGAAATTTTTACACAATATTTATTTTGCCCATACCTCGGGGCATGTTTTTTATTTTGAGGATAGCACCGTTGTATACCCCGGTCCTGCATAACACATCATTGGTGGCAGCTAGAGCTCTAAAATTTTGATATAATAACTTGAGTCCGATTTTGTTAAAAATTTTACAGGAGACGTAATTTTTATTATCATTTCGATTTTGAATAGTGGCAATGCTGGTTAAACCTCCTGGAGGGGAGCTCTAGTACAACAAATGCTTAAAAATCAGCAATTTTTGCATTTAAATCAAAAAATTTCGAGAACCAAATATACGATTTTGTTAAAAATTTTACAGGAGACGTAGTTTTTAATTTCATTTCGATTTCGCATAGTGGCAATGCTGGTTAAACCTCCTGGAGGGTAGCTCTAGTACAACAAATGATCAAAAATCAGCCATTTTTGCGTTCAAACCAAAATATTTCGAATACCAAACCTACGATTTTTTTAAAGAATTCACAGGAGACCTAGTTTTTAATAACATTTCGATTTTGCATAGTGGCAATGCTGGTTAAACCTCCTGGAGGGTAGCTCTAGTACAACAAATTCTCAAAAATCAGCAATTTTTGCATTCAAATCAAAATATTTCGTATACCAAACCTACAATTTTGTTAAAAATTTTACAGGAGACGTAATTTTTAATATCATTTCGATTTTGCATAGTGGCAATGCTAGATAAACCTCCTGGAGGTTAGCTCTGGTACAACAAATTCTCAAAAATCAGCAATTTTTGCATTCAAATCAAAATATTTCGAGAACCAAACCTACGATGTTGTTTAAATTTCAAAGAAGACGTAGTCTTCAATAGCATTGAGATTTTACATGGCAACAATGCTGAGCCAACTCCCTGGAAGGTAGCTCTTGTTTAGCGAATGTTCAAAAATAGACGATTTTCATGGATTTTTCCATTTTGAACGAATTTTTTAGAAAAAAAGCTCGTAATTCTCTTAAATTTTGACAGCAAACAAAAACATATATTTCAAAATTCATTTATCATGTTTTAATCATTCTATCAATAATAAAAATGAAAATCAAATAAAATGAGAATAAAAATAATTTATTCAACATCAAGCGTTACTTCCAAGTTTCTTGGCAGTGTATTTGATGTACCATTGTGATATCATTTTCTTAAAATTGATAATGTAATCGATTCTGACAAGATTTGGATTTTTAACAATATTAATCTATAATATCCAGAAAGGATATCAATCTATTCATAAAAGGATATTAATCTAAACATATATGAATGGTGTATGCTGCAGATGTTTTCAAGTTACAACAGCGTAGCGAATACTATTTATTTATCATCAGTTTACTACTTTAATAAAACGAAAAATAATATTTCAATGAATAACCAGTTGATGGTTTTCATTGAATCGAAAATTATGGCTGAATTTTGTGTGATTATCACTGACTTTAATTTTCGCTCAAACTTTAAATAAATTTTCAATATTTTTGGGAGTTAATGCTCAAGAATCAATTAACTGAATTACGTAAAATCAGATAAAAAATGAAATCTTGTATAAATTGGGTCAGTTCAGGTTTTGCGTGACATTCGCTAGCCACTTTCCGATCGATATACGTTTGATGGGCTACTTTTTGAAAATAAAAATTTAATAATAATGACATTCGCTGGTATTCACTCATAAAATGTAATATTTGTAATTTGAAAAAAAGTGGAAAAAAATTTCAATGAATAACCAGTTGATGAATTAATGGTGGAATGGGCTGAAGTGCCAGCCGATGTACCATTCATTGTTGAATCAGGAAGATTAGCCTCTTTCAATGGTTCGGGTGGGATAACGTCACCATTTGACATTTCCGAATATTTCATAACTTCCATTTTACCAGTATCCCGATTAAAAAACATGAGTGATGGTCCATAACTCAATCTGGAACAGTGCAGGGTAAATGCAAAGCATTTGCCATTTGCCATTGATCCATTTGACATTGAATGATTTCCGAATGATCTATCATGATTCTGAGAAATGAAGTTATATATGTAGCAGAACTGAGCAGAATTTCAAGCACGCATAACATTCCCAATCGCTAGGCGTATTTGACCATTTTATACATTTCGAGTGTGTCTAGATAAAATCCCACATTAAATTTATTTCATTGATAGCCGAAACCAAAATGGTGGTTTGTTTACTTCTCAGAACGTCGTCATTATCCATTATTAATCGGTCTACTACTTTAATAAAACAAAAAATAGTTTGATGGAATGAAGTGAGCTTTGCGTGACATTCGCTGGTATTCACTCAAAGAATTTAATTTTTTTGTAATTTGAAAAAAAAAGTGGAAAAACATTTCAATGAATAAACAGTTGATGTTTTTCATTTACTTTAAATAAATTTTCAATATTTCTGGGTTTGGATGCTCGAGAATCAATTAACTGAATTACCTGAAATCAGATAAAAAATGAAATCTTGCATACAATCAAAACAAAAAATAATTGTATGGAATGAAGTGAACTTTGCGTGACATTCGCTGGTATTCACTCAAAAAATGCCAAAACTGTAAACCAAAAAGAAAAATTTAATATTAAAACATAAGAAAAAAATAAACAAAACCCCACAAAAAAAACTATAAGAAAATAAAAATAAAAATAGCAGAACATGTAACGAAAAAATTTGTGAATGTAATTTTTTCTTTTTCCCCAAATGACAACGAATTGTCTTAACAGATTTTTGGCTAGTGTAGTACACAGGAAATTCAGAAGGTTTTAATTGCATAAATCTTTGTTGAACACGTCTGCGCATTTGAATGAAAATATGGTTGGCGCTTTGGAGCGCTGTTTAATGATATTGGCTATTTTTACAATAATAGTTCTTCGTATTCAGTGCGATAGAGATCTTTAAAGATAATTTGATGCGCTTAAACGTTGCGCTTAAACGTTGCGCTATACATTTTGGTGAATCTAACGTTCTTAGTGGATCCATTTACAGTTACTGAATAATAGGCAAAATTCAGTCATATGTATGTATTGGTTATTTTACCGCATCTCAATATTAACTCGATTTAGAATGTCTTGTCCGAGATTCATCGATGATATGCGTGTGCACAACTCATTAATCTCATCTCCATGGGGCATTTGCATTAAATTGCTCTCATTTCTTTTTTTCGAGGTATTTTTAGTCGTTTTTGCATAGTTGGTTAATTTTTGTTCGAATTCCTCGAGATCTTCGTCCAATTCTGTTGAAAGAAAAAAGACACAAAATCTTCGGCATTAATATTTATATAAATTATATCTGATCAGTGTTCTTTTTTTCTTTTCTTCTTTTAATGCCATTAAACAATGACACATGTGAAAATAGTTTTGTCCTAGAATCGTTTGCCATTGATCGATGATTGACATGATCTTTAATGCCACTTTATTTTCTTTTTATATTGAATGTCTCTATATCTTTTCAATATGTTGGTCATTTTTTGTGTTCTCTTGTGACAACATTGTAATCATCATTTAATATATACCAAATCTGTAACATATATACAAATTCTACTTTTTGAAAATAAAAATGAGATAATAATGACATTCGCTGGTATTCACTCAAAAAATGTAATTTTTGTAATTGGAAAAAAAGTGGAAAAAAATTTCAATGAATAACCAGTTGATGGTTTTCATTGAATCGAAAATTATGGATGAGTTTTGTGTGATAATCACTGACTTTAGTTTTCACTCTAACTTAAATAAATTTTCGATATTTTTGGGAGTGAATGCTCGAGAATCAATTAACTGAATTACGTAAAATCAGATAAAAAATGAAATCTTGTATAAATTGGGTCAGTTCAGGTTTTGCGTGACATTCGCTAGCCACTTTCCCATCGATATACGTTTGATGGGCTACTTTTTGAAAATAAAAATGAGATAATAATGACATTCGCTGGTATTCACCCAAAAAATGTAATTTTTGTAATTTGAAAAAAAGTGGAAAAAAATTTCAATGAATAACCAGTTGATGGTTTTCATTGAATCGAAAATTATGGATGAGTTTTGTGTGATAATCACTGACTTTAGTTTTCACTCTAACTTTAAATAAATTGTCACCAATTTTCAATATTCTGTTTTTACATGTTAGCACCAATATGCCGGCCTATCGGCATTCTATCAAGAAATTAATGTTTTTCAATTGTAATAATCAACCAAAATGTTTCAATACAAGCAATGCAAATGTATATAGAATGGTGTCGGAATTATTCCAATGAGTGTTCAGTGTTGAGCTTTCAATTTAATTTTTTTGTTATTTGGGATTCAATCTCCTTCGTCATTGATAATTTGCAATTTTGTGTATTTCGATCCATCCCTGAGTAGTTGAGAACGATGAAGGTAATGTTATCTGTAAAATTAGAAAAATATTGAAATAAAATAAAAAGATAGAAAAACTTACCGATCGCATTTTGCGTATTATATCGAGATCCGGGATTCTTTCGGAAATGCGTTTATGACAAATGTAATTGGGCTGGGTTCTTCTGATGGAAATACAGTTGCTTGGATAGCAAATGGTGAACATGTATTGGAGCTTTTTTCTGTTGTTCATTCACATTCATTTTGTTCTCACAATAAATTTCATTGATCGCCGATACCCAAATGGTGATTTGTTTACTTCTCAGAACGTTGTCATCATCCATTATTAATCACTACTCTTTGGTTTACTACTTTAATGGTAGGTGCTATACAAAAAGCTCTTTGATTAGAACAATTATTGTCACAATTATTTATATCATATGAGTTCAGTTGTAAAAATATTTTGCGAAAAAAATATGACAAAACCAAATTCTAAATTTTAATTTAGAAAAATATGTTAAACTATCTTGTTGAAAATTCAGGATTAACATTGGTGTATGAACAAAGGAAGTGCAACGCAAACGTACGATGCACTCTGTATAATTATTATTTCAAAGAAACATTTCTACCTTGATTTTAGACATGAACGGTTGTTTCCATAACATTACATTCCCGTTTTTGATCTTACGAAACGTCTGTTGATTCTTTCGATTGTTTGATTTAATGCAAACATCATTTAGTTGCTTTTCAACATTATCGTTGAAAAATTATTTTTTTAAAACATTAATATTAATTGAATTCATTGGGCTTGTAGATCTTCATCTTTCGCGCTTTGCAATTCTTGTAAGAAACAATTGATGTGCATCCGCAATTGAAATCGTATACCGATACACATGTGGTGCATAATGAATGGCGATGATGGTTTTCATTGAATCGAAAATTATGGATGAGTTTTGTGTGGATAATCAGTGACTTTAGTTTTCGCTCTAACTTAAAATAAATTTTCAATATTTTTGGGAGTGAATGCTCGAGAATCAATTAACTGAATTACGTGAAATCAGATAAAAAATGAAATCTTGTATAAATTGGGTCAGTTCAGGTTTTGCGTGACATTCGCTAGCCACTTTCCCATTGATATACGTTTGATTGGCTACTTTTTGAAAATAAAAATTTAATAATAATGACATTCGCTGGTATTCACTCAAAAAATGTGATTTTTGTCTATAAATAAATAATCTCTCTCTTTTTCTCGTAATTATGCATTCATTGGTTGATTTGTTCAATTTTGTTCGGTCGAAATAATTACCAAATCCAAATGTATAACATAAATAAAATAAGTATTTTTTCATAACTCACTTATCATTGATTGAACTAGTGACCGCAAGAGCATAAACATTCTTAGATAGTACATATACGTGTGCCATTCCATGGTCCTCAGCCAACACATAATTAGCTCCATAATGCTTCAAATTATTGAACGTTCGATTGTTCTCTAAAATCATACGCCGGATGTGATCAGCATAATTTGAATCAGTAAAATCGTTTTATTATAAATGGAATCGCCCAAATTACTTCGCTTCGCATGCGCAAATTTAAAATTTTCGGCCATTTTATGCAGATAAGGCTGCTAATCAATGCAATGCCACTACGATGACAACGATTTCCGAGTCAAATCTCTCAGAATAGATAAGCATTGTGTGACACACACTTGCGACCCGGGTGTTGCGTGACATCCGCTCACCCTCATCAAATATGACTACTCTGAGAAATTTGATTTGGAAATCGCAGACAACGTCAGCCAGTCGCAACTTCAATCACATTGGTAATTCATGATTCATGTAACAAAACTTTGGCGTGAACGGAAGTTTAAACACAACAATTCTGTAAACACAGCTTACGGCTTAAAGCTCCTCGGTTGCGGAAACACCCAACCACTTTCAAAACCGAATCCATTTCTTCGGACATATCCGCTTTTTGAGCCATTTCTAAATGTAATAATAAATTTAACAAAAAATATTTTGTAGTTGTTATTCGAAAGTCAAATAACTTTACAAAATCAATTCATAATATATAACAATACTTACCAATATGATGAACGACGAACGATCAAAAATTTCACTGAGAAAGAAAAGAAAAGAAAAGAAAAAACTCTTCAATGAAACCGACCAATGAATCAAAAAGAATCTTCGAAGTCGTTTTTTTACTGTGTACCAGAGTTATCCTGTTTTTTGCTTTCAGATTTTCGTTTTCAACCAGTCGAAAGCAATTAAGAAACATTAAAAATATCGATTCACTTTGTCTACGATTCAAATACGCTCCAAATTTTGACGCGTCCAAACGATGCGGATTATGTATATGTACGTTTTTGAATTCGTATTTATTGTCTGACATTTCTAGCCGGGCTATTGATTGACATTTCGTTTATTTCAAAAAAGAATTTCATTCAAAACTGAATTTCTTGCTTTTCATTCATTTATTCGAGAATTTTTTCTTTTCCGTACAAAATGTACTGGAAAAGTATAGGAATCAGTCAAAACCCAAAAACTTCCAAAAATGTTTTTTTTCTCATTTTTATGATGTTTCCGAGTGGAATCAATGCATTTGGGGACGGCGTCGGCAAAATTAGGGGTGTGTGTCTGTTTGTCTGTTGAGGCTATAACTTCTGATAGAAGCATTATAAAAGTTTTCAAATGGGACAGGGTGATAGCCAGAGTCATACCGAAGAACTGATTAAATTTTAGGAACATAAGACTCAATATGAATTTTCTTAGGTTCATTGCAGTAACTCGAATCAAAATCTGAAAACTTTCACAATTCCTAATGTTGATCTAAAAAATGTCGCCATAGGGTCAATTTGGGTTGCTGATCATGAATTCAATGTTATTTTTCACCTTATCCCCATTATTTCACCTAAAACCACCTACATGGTTCCCAAAAGTAGTCTAAAAACTCAAATTTAGACAATAGATTCCAAACATTAAAAAAATGCCATTTTATGGTGAATTTGAGAAGCTGATCACAAAATTAACTTTAATTTTTCTTTCAATTGCATTATTGCACCAAGAACCCCTTACATTGCCACACCTAAGACCCAAAGAATAGCCTAAAAACCTAATTTTGAAGAATGAATTCTTAAGATCAAAAAGTGTATTTTGAGAGCTTTTAAACACTAATTTTAAGTTATTCATTCATATTTTTGACTGTGATTCGATACTCTGTAGGTATTTGAACACCCTCTTATGAATAGAATTGACGAAATTTAAACTCTTGAAAGTCAATTAAATTTAATAGAAAGACAGTTTTTAGTGTAATTCAAAAATTCATGACTCATCATATCATTCAATTTTATAAAAGAATAATTAAGAAAAGGTTTTGTACTCAGTAAAAAAAAATTGACGTTAAACGTACTTATTTCGACTAGT
>GL502541.1:12112-23610 GCA_000149185.1 Mayetiola destructor
CAGCCATTCATATGTATGTGCATAAAAAAATTCAAGCTTAACCCTTAAACATAGTCATGTAATTCATTGCAAACGAAATTGTATTGAATGTATTCTTTCATTGTGAGCTCATCACGAGCATTATAAACTGTGATTATCACAGGCTAATGCATAGAAATATTGTTTGGCAGTAAAAAAATTTCACTTTTCAAAAAAAATCCTTATCACATAACAAAATCACAAGAGTTTGTTATAAATCTCCAACATTCGGTTTGTTGACGTTACACCATCTTGAGTTATACCATAAATCTGGTTTTGAATGAAAGTCATCATTGGTAGAACACTGGCATCAAAATTTAAATTGAATGATTTATAAATCTTAAAAAGCAAGTCAAATGTCTCAATAAATCCGAAACATGAGGGAACCTGAAAAAAACCTAATCAGTTGAATAATAGACAAGGGCGCAATGAAAACTTACATCAATCAAATTCTTTTCAAGGTCGATATAATATTTCAATTTTTCTTTCGTCGACCGGCCAAGAGCGATTACATATGGATATTGATTTTCGTTCACCTTCATGGCTTCGGGGGGTGTACCAAGCTGGCAGATTTGTTAAAACTTTAAGACTGACATGTAAGAGGTCCAAATTAAAAAAATGTTACCTCACGAAAAACAATTAGTTTGTTGATAGCTTTTTTAAAAACTTCGACTGAGCATTTTCTTCCGTTTTTAGCTGGTAAAAGTTTCAGTATTATGAGAATATTTTCGATTTCTTGTGGCCACTTAGTTGTGAAGAAATGAGTCTTATATTCATTCAACCAAATGTTTCGTAATTTTTCGCTCTTCTCTGGCCAGGTTTCACAAAAAACCATTCCGTTGCATTCGGGAAAACGCTCACCAAAATCGAAAAGAACCTACGCATATTATGAAAAATGAAATCACAGCAATATCAGTTGAATCCAATTTCGCTCACCAATTCCGGATTACTGAAAAAATATGGAAAATTTTCTAAGAGATCGATTTTCCCATCTTGCAGCATATCCAGCCGGTGCTGCATGGTTTTGACCAGACCTTCTTTGATAAGGGTTATATTCTGCTCATTAACAATCATACTCTTCATCTGCAATATTTCATGCTGAGCATCGAGTGAACTATAGGAAACATTGAAATCACTCGGAATTGCAATTTCGGAAACATTCATAATACTTGAACTGAGCGTATTATTTTTAGACTCAACGACTTTTTGTTGTGCTCGAATATATTTCAGTTTGTTGTCAATATATCCATTTTTTGAATTAAACCACAGATCCTGGAAAGAGTTAAAATTACAAAAAAAAATTTTTTCATAACAATTCAAAACTCAAACATACTATCCCATCGCCATTACTGTCTTTGTATCGTTGACAAGGAAACAAAGTAACAACTGCTTTTGCCGCCATTCTTTTCACATGCGTACTGGGATATTTGCCAAAATTTTTCATCAAAAAATTGACAACGTGCTTCACAACTTTCAATCTGTTGGATTCATTGAGAGGGCGTCCTTCTCTAACATCCAAAATTATATGATCAGCGTTCATTTCAATCAAATAGTTCTCCATTGTCTGTAGAGAGAATAAAGAACAATGATTTTCACCTTTTTCGAGGTTGTTAAAAAATATGCTTAGCAACAAATAAACTTGCTTCTGAAGTTATCGCCTGTATTTTGTCAGAATCAGTAGGTTTTACATCATATTTGAAATTGATATAGAAGGAGCCGCTTTTGGAATAGTTTTCAATTATTTCACTGAAACTATCTGCTGGTATTGGTGTGAGTAGATTATCTACAAGACTAACATTGATGACAGCATCTTCATTGATTTTGAAGGTCTGGCGCACTTTGAAAAATAAACATCAAATATATTAAAATTGAACAACGTCAAAAATTATTGAATGTATTCTTACCTTTTTCAACATATTTTTTCCGCGAGAGCTCATCCAGTCCTAGCGATATGAATCGAAATTTGTTCATATATTTTGTACGCACAATGAATTTACTTCGCTGATTTAAATCAGATGACATATTTTCACTGTTTCATCACACTACGTTCAAATATTTATATTTTGTTTGCAATGACTGCACGTTTAACTTTCAGGATTTTCAGTTCATCAATTTAATGGATTCACTAAACAATGACAACTATGTCGAATGTGTGAAATTGGCTCCATCAAATTGAAAAGTCAAACCATAAGGGTGCGTTCATCACACCTCATGGTATAAGTGTGAATACTACACTATAAGAGTGCGTTCCATAGCTTTTTATATTTTCTGTGATCGAGTCGGCCCCGTAATAGTTCACATCAGGTAATTTACCTACATAGTTAAAATTTTCGAACGTGTTAAAAAAGTGGGGATAATACCCTTTCGAGTCACAGTTCAAACTAAACATTGTTGGCAATTTTGCTAATGGGACTGAGAAAGAGTTGAGTGAGTCAATGAAGCGGTAACGACCGATTTTAATTTGCAGTATTTTTGTTCCATTCATAACGAGAGAATCATCCTTTAAGCACCAATCAGAAGTATTTTCATACATGTACTGTAATAAGAAATGCCCATCATATTTTTGCAAGTTGTGTGCGACTATAGTGATACTTTTAAAGTCATCACTTATACAACCTAAATACTCCATAAAACGGGCAATAACATTACGGCCATAAAATATCATCTGACGAATCCCACAGTTCCCACACGCTCCACTCACGTCATCAATTCCTTCACATGTGTCACACACTTGGTGTGAAACACACAAGTTAGGAATGTGTACAAATTTTGTTCTATCATCAGTAAATGGTTTACTTTGTGTGCACTCCAAGTCAAAAAAAATGAACAACTCTTTGTTTAATTTATGCTTTTTTGGCAGAACAACAGGAATAAAGCATTCGTGCCGAATAGGCTTATCAGTACGACAAACACGACAATATTTCATGCCACAAACGTGTGGTTTTTTCTTATCGTAATTATATGCTACGAGACATTTAACACATATTCTAACTTGCAAACAAATATTTGTTTTGATATGATGGGTGAAACAATTTGAATTCATAAAATCTCTATTGCAGTCGTTACACCGAATAACAATAGCTTTTTCACATGGTGGGGACTTGAAACACCGATCACACTTGAACGGACACTTTTTATGCTGGAACCTAGCTGTATAGGGTTCAGCACAATAGGTGCAAAAATAAGCGGCTGCAAAAACAGCCGTCAATGATTTTATAACATTGAAATGGCCATTGTCCAACAATAAATTGATATGCTTAGCATTATTGAATGTTGATTTATGATAAACGTTGCGCCCGTCACGGGATGCATATACGTTAATATTATATTCAGTAGCAAAATAAATTTCAAATTGTTTAATTTCATCGATCCCACAGCCGTGCGTCAAAAAATTTACATTACTTTGCAAAACATTATTCAATGCAGACATAATTACACCAGATGTATATTGGTCAAATCGGCGAAAACTTATGTAAAAATTAATTTTATCATTTTCTGAATTTTCAAATGAAAACCCTACTCTATCTTGCGGGCTAATTTTCAAAATATCCTGAATCATTAAGAGTAATTGATCGAAGCAGTTACCCATCCATTCTTCCATATTTGTTAAATTTGGATTCTTAAACTGAACAACGGCTCGCATACCATTGGTTTCCAATTTCTTGAAATGACGTTCTGTGAGGCTTACTATGGAGACGAATTCATTCGGCTGGTATCCATATCCGTATTGAGTTTCATTGTTCTCCTGAAATATGTAAGACTCGTCAGAATATTCGTAATTTTAAAAAAAAAATATGACTGGTACCTCGCCAACAATATCAACATCTTCTTCAATTTCCACTTCGGATGGTGATTCAGTACAGTCACTCACCGAAATGATTTCAATATCAGAGTCCGATTGTTCAAAGCTCATTAATGAAATCATATCATCGTCATCATTCGGTTTGAGTTCATCATCCAATGTCAGTTCTCCGTTTTGAATCGTAATAGCGAATTCATTGATTGGCTCTTTAGCATCGCTCATAAATAAATATTCGAGAATGTTTTCAGCTTTTTTGTTTTCGGGTACATTCGAATCGCACTGGATAATATAAAAAGTCAATAGAAGCATTAGTTGAAATAGCGAGTAATTAATGCTGCTAGAGTAGCTCAAATGTGCTTTCAAAACTTAAAAAAAAGACAACATTTTGAAGTATAATAATAATATAAATAACCATAAATTGAAAGCACCCATTAAGAAAGAGCATTTAAACTTACATCGGATTGATTCTTGTCTCGGGAATGTAGAGCTTCGATTGTATTTTTGTAGAGAACCAGTGCTCTGTTTAGCATATATGCAGGGCGTTTCATTGCCGTTAATTACACACGGTTGAACATTAGTGCTTGCATACATGCAGGCTGTTTCGCAAGCACTTTTAGAATAGCAATGGTCTAAAGCGTTGATGTTATCATTCACTGACTCACTACCGAAGTGAACTTTTTCACCATCGAAATATACCGTAATGATATCACTTGCATCACTTGACTTGTTTGATTTGAAAAATTCCATTTTAAATATAGAAATTGAACTGTTTGCTTCGACAATTGAAAACGAATTAATCAAAAATCGATTTCGGAATGTTCAGAAACCATGGTATTGCGTGCATGTTTTTTCGGTGATATCGTGAATTTTTTGTCTCAATAAGAATTTCTCACATTCCAATAATTGATTACATTTCATTTCTTACCATCAATGCTTTACATACAGCATATAATACTGATTGGTGATTTTCAAACCCTTGCGATGGCAAATTTACATAGGTAATTAATCGCTGAGATGGTAAATTTTTTATTTCAACAAAAAAAAAAATCGCTTCGTAATAATTGCAGACATTTCATTCCTGAACAAGCTTATCATATACAATACAACATATATGACTGATTTTTCAGGCATTTGCAGCGATAGATTTAGATAGGGAATTTGCTGAACTTTGAATTTTTTTCAAAACACGTGACAAGCTCGAAATTCATGTGCTTTTATGTGTTTTCATAATGCTTTTTCGTTTTTAACTGCAATTTTTTTGGCGAAATTTTACATATAAATATAGCGGGGATTCGATTAACTTATTATTCGAAACTATTGTGCGATCCTGTGCTGAAGCTCTAATTAACTCTCGAACGAATTTCGATTAAAAGTGTTATTTTCCGACATTCATTTGAATTTTGTTATTATTTATCGTTTTGGCATAATCAAAATGAGTACCATTGCAGACAATTCATCATCAACCAAGCGTTCTACGGTAAGAAAAATTAATAAATTAAGAAAAAGTGTTGATTCAAGTGTGTATTCTTATATCGTAGAAACGTACTGCTACCGAACAAATCGAATCAACACCGCTTAAAATTGCTTCGATTGAAAAAACACAATCAGCTCCGAAAACCGCATCTGTTGAAAACACCGCAACAGCTCCGGTTAACCCCCCTGCCGGTAACGATCTTGGGAGTGATGTTTTGGTAAGTTATAATTAAAATTTTCAGTGATAAAAGTGAAGTGAAAATAATATAAATGTCTGCATTGTTTCGAAAATAGATTGTGCCGAATGCTATAGTGAAAATGATTCCATGCTCAGAAACACAACGCAGTCAACGCCAGCTCTTGATGCATTCTCGATTGTATTGTGAAACGAAAATTTATCTTAACAATACCAATTGTAAATGGATCGCTGTTGGTGTTATTCCATCTCAACGTGGTACCAGCGGTATAACAACGTTTGAAACCGAACTCTATATCGGCGGTGACAGAGTTGCAAGCGTTCCTCTTGGGGGGGGTCATAGGCTTTCTTCAACTGGTTCGTCAATTGCGTACGATTGGTTATTGGCAAAACATGTTTTCGGAGGTAAATAAGTCATATTTGATTGCATTTAATTTCCCATTTGTCAATTCTTTTTTTCTTATTTCTTATACAGGAACAGTCGGCTTATAGCGGCCTAGCGTTGAACGATGGATTTGAAATTGAACGAATGCCTTCTTACGACGTACCCGTATATCGTATCAACAAGATTGGAACGACTGCGCCACTCTTCATAGCCTTCAAGAGCATTGAAGCTTTGTTGAAATCAGAACGAGCAATAATCAGCTTAGCAACAGGCAAAAATCCGAAAGCAGTTTTTCGTAATTATGTTGACGTTATTTCGAAGATACTTAACAATCCAGCATACAATGTGCTATCCGAAAAAAACTAATTCAACGAAAGTTTCTCTGAAGAAACTTACACCAATTTTTCTGAAGTGGTCGCATATGACGCTAAGCAAATTTTGGCTGAACGCAATCAAGCTGACTAATTCCTTTCTGAAGCAAATTTCACTCTATGATCAATTTTCAAATAAATAATATCGAGAAACGGTCAATTGTCAATAATTTTTCAAATGAATAATAAAACAGTGGAAAAAAGTTTATCATCATTTCCATAACAAGTTTCGTTTTTTTTTTCTTTCATCCATGACAAGCTTTCTGATAATTAAAAGTTCACTCCAATTTGTTACAAGCCCTCACATCTTGAATTCGAAAAAAGTTTGATTTTGAATTTTAAGTTTAATTTTGAACTTAAAAGTTTGATATTAAGTTCAAAATCAAACTTTTTCAAATTCAAGATGGCGGCGTATAGTGCATATTAATCTACTCATACACAGTTAAAAGTGTCATGGTAAAATGTCACAATGGGCCATTGTAAATCGAACGTTTACAATATCATTGTAATTTGTCACAATGCCATTGTGAACTATCCTTTACATTTACTTACTAATGTCAAAGTCAATACAGAACTTGTGTTCTGTCATTACCATTTGATTCAAAAAAATTCTTTCTTTGCTTTTTATTCACTTAATTGAATTATTCTATTTCACTTGTTATTTTTATTAATTAAAATTCAGAAAATGAATCAAGAGAAATAAAACATATCAAAAATCAAAAACGTTAAAAAAGTTAAAAAATGCAGAAGCCACACTCGTTCGGTACGGAACAAAATTTTCAAACCAAACAAAGGTTATCAATCGATTTGGTGTCTTAATAAATTGGACTGAAAACTATATAAACTGGGAATTCAACTGTTATAACAACGTATGACAGGAATTTAGGTGAATTCGTTTGTAACGAAAGAATGGGATCAAAATAAGAACCATTGTGATCATAACCTAAAACACAATGAGTTCATTTCGTATAAAATTGCCTCAAAATGAAACTAGTGAAAGGGATCAATTTAAAGAATTCGATTCAATCTTGTCAGTGATAATAAAGAATATAAATGCTCTACAACTCGCCGAATCTCAAAATAATAAAGTGTTTGAAGCATTTGATAGCCTTAAACACGCCAGCTCCAAACTCATTCATGACAATATCAAGTATTCTATTCGTACAGAAATCGCCGATCAAATAGATGTTCTGATTTTAGGATCTATTTGCTAAATAAACTGTTTTCGTTAAGAAAAATCAGCATTTTGACCTTTTTTTCAATTCAATAAATTTTAATGAAGAATATGAAACAAGACATCGGTGGAGATGAACGGTCTCTTTTCAACTGCGTTGTATTTAGAGGCATAGCATTCTTAAAATTATTATAGGGAGAAAATGTGGACCTAAAAAATATGAAATCAAACTGTTTTTGGATGTTTTTTAGCATTTATTTGCTAAATAAACTGTTTTCGTTAAGAAAAATCAGCCTTTTGACCTTTATTTCAATTCAATAAATTTTAATGAAAAACATGAAACATGACATCAGTGGAGACGAACGGTCTTTTTTCAACTGCGTTGTATCTCGAGGCATAGCATTCTTAAAATTATTATAGGGAGAAAATGTGGACCTAAAAAACATTAAATCAAATATTTTTGGATGTTTTTTAGCATCTTTTTTGCTAAATAAACTGCTTTCGTTAAAAAAAATCAGCCTTCCATCATTTTTTTCGTCAATTTTTTTTGAATGATTCAATGTCTCGAGATATGTGGGAACGCAACCGAAGAAATGACTTTTATACTATGCGCATGTAATGATTGATTAAATTGGAAAAAAATGATGAAAGTGTACACAAGTTTCAGTTTATTCGGAAGAAACATCAACAAATGTTGGTGCTACGGCTGTAGCGGCTACGGCCGCTGTTGCTATCGTTTCAGCCACCTATGATATTGACAATTTTGTACCAAGCTTTCCTGAACCAGTGTCAACGCGTAGTTCAAGTTTATTGAGTGGAATATTGAGTGAACGACGAGCAGATGAATATATACCGTGTGGTAAGTGACACAAATGAATGATGAAAAAAGAAAAAAATCGATTCAATAAATAAATTTCAATTTGATAAATTAGCGGGACGATCAAACGGCGGCTCTATGATGGATAATGATCGTCTACATTTTCATGTTCGATGTGGATCTCTAGTCAATTTAACTGCAAACAATCGGACAGCTGAAAGGCGGCGACCATTGGACGAATTTAATAATGGTGTTGTGATGACCCATCGTCCATTGAGAGACAATGAATTGTTCGAAATTCGAATTGATAAATTGGTCGATAAATGGTCGGGTTCAATTGAGGTGGGTGTAACAATTCTCCAGGTATTTTGAGATTTTATGAGTTTCTTCAAAATTATGTCAATAAAATTCATTTGAATGTTTTCACTTAGCTCACATCACCATTTGATATGGGTAAAGATATTCAATGGATTGCCCTTCCAGATTACTATACACGTTTTGAGCAGTGTTTCTTTTGTTTAAATAGACTTGGTCAAGCGGTATGTCCTCCATTTTCTCAACTAAACTATACTGAAATTCTTAAATCTAAAATTAAATTGTTCGTTGCAGTCTTCTTATCCGTTTAGCGAACCGAAACGTACAAGCGTTGTGAACAATCTATTTTGTCGCCGAGACGATAAATTCAATTATTCCGAAATCGAAAGGATAAATCTATGTTCATTTTATAAATTTGATATTCCTTATATGTGTCGAATTCGTTCTGATCAGCTTCGATTGACGTGCCGAATGCCTATTACACAAATGCCATGTGTGTTTATAAAAGCCAATGTGTTTATAATTCGATTGACGTGTGAACCAGCATTACTGCTTTCTTGGCAGCTGACGTTTTGCGACAGTTCAATGTTGCACCGATTTCATTCCTTTCTGAATTTTCAAGCAAGTAAGCCGTAGCGCACATTATATCGTAAACAAAAAAAACACAGAAAATAATTCCATATTATATGTATAATACATTCGCCAATAGTGGTGTGAAGCTTGATTTGTTTCGTTGATTGAAATTTAAATTCGGTTGTTTCCACAAAAAACGAATGAAAAACTAAAACGAGGAAAAAAATATCAGTTTCTGATCGAATTGTTTGTGTCCGATTTCGCAGATAGGACAGGTACCGCGAGTTCCACAAGTATATTTGATATTCTACGTATGGGAAAATTGCCCAAAGAGCTGAAAACCATTTTGGAATCGGAACAGCACTGGAAAATCATTTTCGATTCATCATTGATTGCGACACATCGAACATTGTAAATTGAATGGTATTCTGGATGTTTTGGTAAGCTGAAACAAATTCAACTGTTCAAATTTCAGAACGATTTCCATTACACACACATTCTTTCGAACAAATATTTTGCAGATATCTATTCCATTTGATGGTGAATCAATAACATTTGACCACTGTGTTAAGAAACATTTCCACAATTAACGATCATTCATTCGTCGGCTGGTTCGTTTGTTCGTTCATTCGGTGCGGTGCTCGTTTTTCGTTAAATTATTTTCTTTCGGCTAATATGCAATATTACTAATTGCGTGTGAACATACAAACATTAACAATTCACAAAGTAAACATTAGAACAACGATTCACAAAGTAAACATTAAAAACAAGATTCACAAAGTGCACATTAAACACTAGTGATTCATAAAGTGAACTGGAAAAAACTAATGATTCACAAAGTGCAGATTTAAAACCAACGATTCACAAAGTGTATTTTAAACATCAACGATTCATAAAGTGTACCCCGATAGCTATTGACATTGCGTGTGAGTCGTGGTGTTGTTGAATGAAGAATAATTCGTCGGCTGTACATATAGCTAAAGAGCACAGCAAGGCACATGCATCATTTGCATACACCAAACCATATTGATTGATGGCACAGCAACCGACAACAGCATCGGTAACTATTGTTTTTTTTTAATTACATTGTGGAAAAATTTCTACACCAAAATGACCCTGAAACCGTTCGCTTGTTTCGTGCTAATAAAAATATGTCTTGGTTTTGTTTTGTGTTCTTTTCTTGTTTTCTGATAGGTCGTGATCACAACAGGTGGCAAAACATTCCAACTAAAAGATTTATCAGTTGTACTCACAAAAATGTCGACCTCTACCACCACCACAGATGTATCGAAAACATATGTTACCTGCGAAATTTGCCAACGGCAAATGCTCCCCGCGAGCATGAAGAGCCACATTGACAGTCATAATGCTAGCTCAGCAAAAAAGTTTGAGTGTTTGTTGTGCATGAAGCGATTTTCAACAAGCCAATCATTATGCAATCATAAAAGGCTTAAACATCCAGCCGAACAACTGCGTGCCGAAAAACTGGAAAATGCACAAACAGTGCCAAAAAAGAAAAAAAAACATAATCATTCAAGCACCAGCTCAAAGCAATCTAAAAATACTCGCAATAATGATGATTGCGATTCAGACAAAACGGCATCCACAAGTACTGCCCAACAAAATGTAGTGCCTCAACGAAGTGGACGCAGCCATTCACAGAATGCACGCAAGTCACAAAGTGACAAGCAGGTAATAGTTCACAAAGTGTAACTCCACCACCATATTCACAATGTAACAAACAGCTCTATGTTCGTACACAAAGTGTAACCCCACCAGCAAATTCACAAAGTGACGTCGATATCGATACGCCCGAGTTTAACATTGCTCCGGCCAAGGATGCCGATCAATCGCAAAAGCCACGATTGCTGTCTGTTGCACTACGTATGTTGCAGACGCCACGTTCAAAACCATCATCCAAACATGGTACACATTTGCCGGCTAAACCAACAAAAGATCCAGAACCCAAGCCCCCGCAAAAATTATGTGAACGTATTCAGGCGATTGCTGAACAGGTGAACGCGCTGCAATCAGATGCGTCGCATTGGGTGCCGCGTGCAAAGTACATGGATTTGAAAACTGAATCACAAAAGGCAACGGATGAATTGGCAGCAGCCAAAAAAACTTCCAAAAATGTCAAAACCGAATTAACAAAGATCCAACAAGAACTGCAAAAAACCAAGACCCAACTGGAATCCAAAACCACTGAGTTCAATCAAAATAAAACACAATTGAAAATTGCAACTGATGAATTGGTATTATTGCGGAATGATGTTAGCAGTAAGACCAAACTTCTAACGGATGCCAATAGTAATTTGGAGACAGCTGTAAAAGAACGCACCGACGCCCAGAACGCACTTAAAAAATTGGACAG
>GL502541.1:39308-50492 GCA_000149185.1 Mayetiola destructor
GGGAAACGTCAAAAGCCAATGTTGCACCCCCTTGCTGTTTACCCTTCGAGATCGGCGATGCTTGCCTTTGTTGCTCTTGGCGCTGAATTTCATGCGCCTAGATTCCAGAGAAGGTTTTCAGGAGGAATAAAAAATTTAGATTTCTCTTTTGAGAAATTCTTGGAAACAATTTTTTTTTCGAAATTTTTCGTTTTGGGCCAATTTTTTGATAATAATAATGAACCCAGTCATTTTGGACAACAACAAAAGGATCTGTACAGATGACTGACCGATGGTGGCTTTGGTTTGGATCTGTGAAGCCAAATTAACAATAAATCATTTTTCTACCATTCATTCATTTTCTATCACTCGTTCGCTCTCATTCCCCCACATTAAAAACACGAATCGACGCAGAGACAAAGGATTCATGCCATAGGGGAACATAGACGAAGCCAATTTTAGGGAAAAAGTCCATTTTTGTAGCGACGGATTCGCATTTGTGTATTTTGAACTAATTAACGAACCGTGGTCAATAATACTTTGATCAGGTGTTTTTATTCAAATTAATAATAATGAGCTGTTGATTATATCCCAATGAAGTGTTGAACAATTGCTGCATGTACGGCAAAATACACGAGTAGAAATAACAAACGTATACGATAAGTATTTCTATTGTGTATGTACACTCACTCATTTGCCGATCACTGGAATAAATATTGGATAAATTCGAATGATAAACACCCGTTGTTAAAATAGTTTTCAAATGTGTCAATTATGCAAAATCGATCAATTCATTCTCAAAACATAATTTTATTAACAATATAATATAGATATCGAAATGAAACGAATTGGATTACATATTACGTGAACATTTCAATTCTTCTTGATTGAGAATATTTGTTTGCTGTGTAGATATGAAGTGCTATATTGTTTATTTTAATTCCGAAGTCGCTGCACATATTTGTCCACATAGCACATAAATATCAGAAAAGACTTCATACATTTCAAACGATCATTTCAACTGTAGAATTAAATTCAATATCAGCAATATTCTGTTGATATGGTCAATGGTCGGTACAAACATTCTTTTGAAAACATTTCTTTAATCACAGCCATTGGAGGAATGAATTCATTCCACTGAATACAACGTGAAGTATCGAATGTTATAAGCATTCAATAATAATTTGCTTTCGATTCCGTCCAAGTATTTTAAGTTAAATTCAAAAAATTTATTTGTTCGTTCATATAATAATGGATGCGTGGTTGTTAAGAAAATCAAAGCCATCCACGTCGGCTAGTGCATCCGATTCGGCATCGACAGTTGGACAGTCAGCTGGAACAGCTATTCCCTTCAATTTTGATGAAAACTTTCCAAAAGATATTTCGCGTAAAGGCCAAGAGAAAATAAATCCCAATTTTTCTGGCTATACATTTCCAAAAAATAGTGATAAACGATCGTTCCAATTGAACTGGATTAAAACGTTTGAGTGGATTGAATATTCTAAAGAATGTGACAAAGTTTACTGTTATCCTTGCCGTCAATTTGGAATGGGCAATAGAGACGATGTGTTCTGCTCGGGCGGATTCAACACTTGAAAAACAGCACTAAGCACAGGAAAAGGTTTCAAAAAACACGAAGCTAGCGCATTTCATATCAACTCAACACTTTCGTGGAAAGAAAAACAAACACGGTTGGCCAGAAACGAAGAAATCTCAACTCTGTTAAATGAATCCACACTCGAAAAAAGAAGATATTACTTCAAAAGTATTGTTGAAACCATCCTGTTTTTGGTAAAGAATGAACTTCCATTTCGCGGTAACTGGGATGTGGATGAAAATACGGAATTTGGTCTTTTCCAAAATCTATTCAAATACACTCTAGAAAAAGATGAACATTTACGAGCATGTCAGAAAATAATGCCTGCAAATGCAGTTTACACATCCCCTCAGATACAAAACGAGATAATTCACATCATAGCTGATGCTTTACGTGAAGCAATTGTATTAGAAATTAACAATTCGACTTTCATAACATTGATGGCTGATGGAACGACCGACAAAAATGGGGATGAGGTATACTCAGTTGCTTTTCGCTATTTAAATAATGAAATTCCCATCGAAACACTATTAACAATTGAAAAGGCAGACGATATTTCTGCTGTTGGAATTTCAAAACTGCTTATTGAACGAATTGAAAAGTGGGGAGTTGATCATAATAAAATTATAAGTCAATGCTATGACGGTGCACCAGTTATGAGCGGCCATCGCGGTGGAGTTCAAAAATTAGTGCAGCAACATTACGGTCGCATTATTCCATATGTACATTGTTTCAATCATCGCCTGCATCTCGTTGTTATGGCTGTCATATCAAACAATAATTTTTGTCGATTTTTCAACGGCCAGATAAAATTACTTCACTATTTTTTCAGTCGTTTCAAAGTTCGCAAGGAATATTCTGGAACCGAAGAAACATTCAAAGAATTATCGAAATACGCTGGTCTGGCCATCTGAACGCAATTCCATCTATTCGCAAAAACTATGATGAATTGCTTGCAACATTAATTAAAATCGAAGATGGAATGGGCAATCGTTTCGATTCAGACAGTATGGCATTAGCTTCGGGACTAAAAAGTTCCATGATGGATAAACAGTTCATTTTCATGCTCCATTTTCTGGCGGAATTACTGAATATTTTGGAGCCTGCTAACCAAATACTTCAAAAGCGTGATGTTGGCTTTCGAGTCGCAATGCCTGTAATTGAAGCAGTATTAGCTAGTGTGCAGCAATTACGAACAAATACATCTTTCGATCGTTTCATTTTGCTAACCGAAGAAACAATGAACCGATTTGAAAATACCTCAAGACCAGTACGAACTCGCCAGCGTTCAACACGTCTAAGAGATTCAATTGTGATGGAAACTTTGGGTGAAAATTCGGTATCAGATGTATTGAAACCAACGTATTTCGAAGTAATAGATATGGTCTCAAATGAAATTAAAAAACGCTTTCATGAGAACAGTGAAATTTTAACAGCTCTCGCTGAGTTAAGCGGGGTAAACATAAATTTTGATAAAAATATTTTAAATTCATTAAAAGAAATTGGTTTGAAATTGCCATCCGAAACAGTGTTTGATGTGTTGAAGAATTTTTTGTTGGAAGAAAGAAAAAAACCAGAAAATTCAAAAACGAACAACTTGCAAATTCTATTCCCAGTAAGAAGTGCATATATGGAAAGTTTTCGTTTGTTCGAAGCATGTGAAACATTTGGTAGTAGCACTGCTGTTATTGAATGTGCTTTTTCTGCCTTAGCAAGAATTGATACTTTGCGTCGTTTGTCAATGTCAAACCAACGTCTTTGTGATTTATCATTTTTGGCGTTTGAAAAGAATAGATTAAAGTTTTTGAAAATAGATGATGTCGTCCGAAAATTTGCCGAAAAAAATAGAAGAATACAACTCTATTAAGTATATTTAAAAGCATATTCTGTACATTGAAAAATATATCAATAAATATCCGGTTAAATTATTATAAATTTTTAAATTCAAGAAGCCAGCGCCCCCAGAAGAAGCGAGAGCGCCCCCGAGAGAAATGTTCTGGCTACGGCCTTGTGTGGCTGTGAAATTATAGCCTCTTTCAAAGCTATCATTGAAATTCCTTTTTTATCGCATTTTTATGGCTATCTCTGCTCCATGTTTCGATATGAACGGCTAATAAGAAAGTACAAGCTTTGGTCCAGGGCCGGAAATAAGGAAAATTCACCATTACCAATTTTTTCTCAAATGCTGAAAATAACGTAAAAACAGCTATTAAAATAGAAATTGGTGACTCTTTATTTTTCATTACTTATTTATCAACATTCAAAATGCATTCGCAATCGTTCGAATATCAGAGTCAGACTCCGATTCATCGTCATCGCTGTCACAATTTTCGAATACACCTTTGAAAAAGGGTTGTTTTTTGGAAATCTTCGATTCGGTGGTGTGCGAAAAACGATTCCGGCGCGATGTCGACATCCAATGTGTTATGGCACCTCTTGGATCCCAGAGCTCGAGAACTGGCATGTTAAAATGAATATATAAATATTTGTTTTCAGTTGCGAGTGCCAAACTTGATCGAATATTGGTTTTGAGCAAATTGTTTGCACTGATGCATCTTTCCACATCTGCCGAATGTGGAGTGCAAGCAACAATACGAGCCAAAATTGTAGCCATCTCTCGAAAATGAACGATTCGTTCGGGCGAAGCTAAATGCTTAACGATTCTGTCAATCGGCAATTCAGTCACTTGCTTATCTTCACATAAATCGCCAAACTGAAGATAAAGAGATGCCAGATCCAAATCGAAGCCAAACAATTCATGTACTTTCTTGATTGCATCCGAATCGTCGAATTTCGATAATGCCTCAAGAGCCGATAGCAAATCTTTGTTTCGGAACTGTAATCGTTGTCGCAAAAATTCCGTGAGTGAACCGATGACTTTTTGCTTAAACTAATCGGCATCTGAAGCACCAGCTCTGCGACCCGTTGTGATCGATTCGAGCTCAATATTATTGAGAAAATGTTTATCACCATTGATTATAATTTTGGCATTCAATTTATCTTCAAAGCTGGTCGGAATCGATTCAGTTTTCAATTTTTCCAGTGATGCTATAATATTTTTCACATCGGCAGACATTTTCAACAGCGTAAGCGAATTCGATTGCAGTTTCTTGTGGAATCGTTGATAAGTAAATAAGACGTCTGCAAAAAATGCGATTTTTCTCAAATTCTCAGCGTTCGTCAAATATTTATAAAAACCTTTCGTCTGCGCGTTCTCATTTCTAGCAAAATACACTACTATTGCATTCCAGTTGACTAAAATAGCTCGAACCAGTTTAAACGAATATTCTGTCCATCGCACTGCAAATATTTTTGGCATTGTCAGTAATCTTTCAAGCCCGATTTCGGATGCAATCTTGTTCAATTGCGTCGAACGGACGGCGGAAACATGGAAATATGAGGCGATGCGGCTAAAAATGCTGAGAATTTTGTCCGATTCAGGCATTCTGTTCGACAAGTCATTGAAAACTAAATCTGCGCGATGAGCGGCACACCAAATCTTTACTAATGGTATTTTCGATCCAATTTTTATCATTTCGTCTTCCAAAAATTTCCAGAGACCGCCATCCTCTCCACTGTTTACATTGGTGCCGTCAGTGCAAATAATCCCAATTTTTCTGGCTATACATTTCCAAAAAATAGTGATAAACGATCGTTCCAATTGAACTGGATTAAAACGTTTGAGTGGATTGAATATTCTAAAGAATGTGACAAAGTTTACTGTTATCCTTGCCGTCAATTTGGAATGGGCAATAGAGACGATGTGTTCTGCTCGGGCGGATTCAACACTTGAAAAACAGCACTAAGCACAGGAAAAGGTTTCAAAAAACACGAAGCTAGCGCATTTCATATCAACTCAACACTTTCGTGGAAAGAAAAACAAACACGGTTGGCCAGAAACGAAGAAATCTCAACTCTGTTAAATGAATCCACACTCGAAAAAAGAAGATATTACTTCAAAAGTATTGTTGAAACCATCCTGTTTTTGGTAAAGAATGAACTTCCATTTCGCGGTAACTGGGATGTGGATGAAAATACGGAATTTGGTCTTTTCCAAAATCTATTCAAATACACTCTAGAAAAAGATGAACATTTACGAGCATGTCAGAAAATAATGCCTGCAAATGCAGCTTACACATCCCCTCAGATACAAAACGAGATAATTCACATCATAGCTGATGCTTTACGTGAAGCAATTGTATTAGAAATTAACAATTCGACTTTCATAACATTGATGGCTGATGGAACGACCGACAAAAATGGGGATGAGGTATACTCAGTTGCTTTTCGCTATTTAAATAATGAAATTCCCATCGAAACACTATTAACAATTGAAAAGGCAGACGATATTTCTGCTGTTGGAATTTCAAAACTGATTATTGAACGAATTGAAAAGTGTGGAATTGATCATAATAAAATTATAAGTCAATGCTATGACGGTGCACTAGTTATGAGCGGCCATCGCGGTGGAGTTCAAAAATTAGTGCAGCAACATTACGGTCGCATTATTCCATATGTACATTGTTTCAATCATCGCCTGCATCTCGTTGTTATGGCTGTCATATCAAACAATAATTTTTGTCGATTTTTCAACGGCCAGATAAAATTACTTCACTATTTTTTCAGTCGTTTCAAAGTTCGCAAGGAATATTCTGGAACCGAAGAAACATTCAAAGAATTATCGAAATACGCTGGTCTGGCCATCTGAACGCAATTCCATCTATTCGCAAAAACTATGATGAATTGCTTGCAACATTAATTAAAATCGAAGATGGAATGGGCAATCGTTTCGATTCAGACAGTATGGCATTAGCTTCGGGACTAAAAAGTTCCATGATGGATAAACAGTTCATTTTCATGCTCCATTTTCTGGCGGAATTACTGAATATTTTGGAGCCTGCTAACCAAATACTTCAAAAGCGTGATGTTGGCTTTCGAGTCGCAATGCCTGTAATTGAAGCAGTATTAGCTAGTGTGCAGCAATTACGAACAAATACATCTTTCGATCGTTTCATTTTGCTAACCGAAGAAACAATGAACCGATTTGAAAATACCTCAAGACCAGTACGAACTCGCCAGCGTTCAACACGTCTAAGAGATTCAATTGTGATGGAAACTTTGGGTGAAAATTCGGTATCAGATGTATTGAAACCAACGTATTTCGAAGTAATAGATATGGTCTCAAATGAAATTAAAAAACGCTTTCATGAGAACAGTGAAATTTTAACAGCTCTCGCTGAGTTAAGCGGGGTAAACATAAATTTTGATAAAAATATTTTAAATTCATTAAAAGAAATTGGTTTGAAATTGCCATCCGAAACAGTGTTTGATGTGTTGAAGAATTTTTTGTTGGAAGAAAGAAAAAAACCAGAAAATTCAAAAACGAACAACTTGCAAATTCTATTCCCAGTAAGAAGTGCATATATGGAAAGTTTTCGTTTGTTCGAAGCATGTGAAACATTTGGTAGTAGCACTGCTGTTATTGAATGTGCTTTTTCTGCCTTAGCAAGAATTGATACTTTGCGTCGTTTGTCAATGTCAAACCAACGTCTTTGTGATTTATCATTTTTGGCGTTTGAAAAGAATAGATTAAAGTTTTTGAAAATAGATGATGTCGTCCGAAAATTTGCCGAAAAAAAATAGAAGAATACAACTCTATTAAGTATATTTAAAAGCATATTCTGTACATTGAAAAATATATCAATAAATATCCGGTTAAATTATTATAAATTTTTAAATTCAAGAAGCCAGCGCCCCCAGAAGAAGCGAGAGCGCCCCCGAGAGAAATGTTCTGGCTACGGCCTTGTGTGGCTGTGAAATTATAGCCTCTTTCAAAGCTATCATTGAAATTCCTTTTTTATCGCATTTTTATGGCTATCTCTGCTCCATGTTTCGATATGAACGGCTAATAAGAAAGAACAAGCTTTGGTCCAGGGCCGGAAATAAGGAAAATTCACCATTACCAATTTTTTCTCAAATGCTGAAAATAACGTAAAAACAGCTATTAAAATAGAAATTGGTGACTCTTTATTTTTCATTACTTATTTATCAACATTCAAAATGCATTCGCAATCGTTCGAATATCAGAGTCAGACTCCGATTCATCGTCATCGCTGTCACAATTTTCGAATACACCTTTGAAAAAGGGTTGTTTTTTGGAAATCTTCGATTCGGTGGTGTGCGAAAAACGATTCCGGCGCGATGTCGACATCCAATGTGTTATGGCACCTCTTGGATCCCAGAGCTCGAGAACTGGCATGTTAAAATGAATATATAAATATTTGTTTTCAGTTGCGAGTGCCAAACTTGATCGAATATTGGTTTTGAGCAAATTGTTTGCACTGATGCATCTTTCCACATCTGCCGAATGTGGAGTGCAAGCAACAATACGAGCCAAAATTGTAGCCATCTCTCGAAAATGAACGATTCGTTCGGGCGAAGCTAAATGCTTAACGATTCTGTCAATCGGCAATTCAGTCACTTGCTTATCTTCACATAAATCGCCAAACTGAAGATAAAGAGATGCCAGATCCAAATCGAAGCCAAACAATTCATGTACTTTCTTGATTGCATCCGAATCGTCGAATTTCGATAATGCCTCAAGAGCCGATAGCAAATCTTTGTTTCGGAACTGTAATCGTTGTCGCAAAAATTCCGTGAGTGAGCCGATGACTTTTTGCTTAAACTAATCGGCATCTGAAGCACCAGCTCTGCGACCCGTTGTGATCGATTCGAGCTCAATATTATTGAGAAAATGTTTATCACCATTGATTATAATTTTGGCATTCAATTTATCTTCAAAGCCGGTCGGAATCGATTCAGTTTTCAATTTTTCCAGTGATGCTATAATATTTTTCACATCGGCAGACATTTTCAACAGCGTAAGCGAATTCGATTGCAGTTTCTTGTGGAATCGTTGATAAGTAAATAAGACGTCTGCAAAAAATGCGATTTTTCTCAAATTCTCAGCGTTCGTCAAATATTTATAAAAACCTTTCGTCTGCGCGTTCTCATTTCTAGCAAAATACACTACTATTGCATTCCAGTTGACTAAAATAGCTCGAACCAGTTTAAACGAATATTCTATCCATCGCACTGCAAATATTTTTGGCATTGTCAGTAATCTTTCAAGCCCGATTTCGGATGCAATCTTGTTCAATTGCGTCGAACGGACGGCGGAAACATGGAAATATGAGGCGATGCGGCTAAAAATGCTGAGAATTTTGTCCGATTCAGGTATTCTGTTCGACAAGTCATTGAAAACTAAATCTGCGCGATGAGCGGCACACCAAATCTTTACTAATGGTATTTTCGATCCAATTTTTATCATTTCGTCTTCCAAAAATTTCCAGAGACCGCCATCCTCTCCACTGTTTACATTGGTGCCGTCAGTGCAAATACACACACAAAAATTTCCAGGAAATGTCACCCTGATTTCATGGTAAACCAACATTTTGGTATATTTTTATAAGAAAAACGTTGTAAAATGCAACCCAATAAATACGGCATACTCTCTAGAAGTTTGAATATGGAATAAAATAATATTTAGCCGTATTTATTGGTCCTAAAGATAGCATTTTATAACAATTTTCTTAAACAAATATACCAAAATGTTGGTTTACCATGAAATCAGGGTGACATTTCCTGGAAATTTTTGTGTGTGTAGAAGAAACTTTCTTCAAATTGACATTGTACAGAAATTCATCACCAAACATATCTTCCATCGCGCCAAGAGCAGTTTTGAACAATCCAATCGCTTCTCTCTCTACTTGCTATTTCACACCCAAGAAAATGAGCTCAGATGTTCCAGTCGATGTGATGATTTTCGCGAGTACATAAATTTTGTCGATTTGCTTCCGGTCGATGGATCCATACACGCGGAGTGAGAGAGCGAAACAGTTTTCAATTTTGGTTTTCAAAGCACTTACATCCGATTCTACGATGCAAGACATGAACAACAAATGTGCTTTGTTATTTATGTATTGCAGGCTTAAACTCTTTGGAATCGTTTCGTGATTTTCATTTCGAATCGAAAACGCGACATAGCGGATGGGTCAACTCCACGCAGATAACGTTAAACGTTTGGCATCGGTAAAAATCTGAATCAATAATTTACCAACATAATCGGCTTGTGAAATGTTTGCTTTTCTCATTGAAATATCCATTGGCGCTTGCGAGTGTACCGAAATGTCGAGAGATTTCATCCGGTCTGCTTTGGCACATTCCTTGTGAAAATCTTGTGCGAGATGACTCTCCAAAACAGTGGATCGATATCGTACACCCTGTTCTGTAGCGATTCCAGGTATCTGGCTATTGTACGTGTGTCGTTTAATGATATCGGAATACTTGCTGCAAACTTTGCAATTTATAAAATGACCACGTTTATCATGGAAATGTTGAATATATTTTTCATTTGCTGATTCACTCGAAACTTGTATGGTTGCTGTTACTGCAAAAGTTGAAAAAGAAAGAAAACCAAATTTATTTTAGATTCAGAATAGTTTAATCGAATCGGCCAAAAGAGGAAAAATAAATAAATAATTTACCACTGCACTCATTAGACGCAATGCTTTGTGTTGACCAGGCGGTCGATGTTGTAGCCTCGTTAGAAGCGGTGCTTGATGTAGATTTTGTTGTAATGACTGAAATGGTCATTCCACTCGGATGATTTTCTGTAAAAATTTCATAAAAACTACGTAAAAACATAAGCTCACTAACATCAATTGTAAAACTTCGCCTTTTGTATAACCTTTTGTTATTGGCGTTGGAAATGGGTGATGGCTTGTCAGATCTAAATCTGTGATCGGAACATTATGAACAACATCTGAATCGCTCATGTGAACACTATCTGAAGTGAGAAAAAAATCGAAATCGAAGTGGAAATTTATGGGTATGGTTTCAAGTAGAAATGATGATAATTCCGTGAGGTTTTGTATTTGTATTGTGAGAGAGCTGGTGCGAGGCAATAATTCTGAATGGACCAAAAAACATAAATATCATTGATAACGAAATCATTAATTACGATTGCAAAATACAAATGCAAATGACAGTACAGTTTTTTCATCTGGTTTAGCCATATCCAAGTAATTCAATTCAATGTTACTAACCTGTTTCATCTGTATTTGGTTCACATGAATCACTTGTATTTTCATCTGAAACTATGCCTTTTTGAACAAATCGGACAGTTTTCGTTGCTTATATTTTGTGGTCTTTTTCTCATTTCTTCGTTTCATTTTTTTTTTATTGCAAAATATTTTGTTTCTGCGGCAATGATTTAGATAAATTTATGGCGACTACAACCCAAAACACATTGTTCACGAAATGATTTCGTTTGAGGTTTGATGTTCGGCAAATGTCATTGTCATTTGTCAAAACTATAAGTCGGTGTACAGTGTACAGATTACCGATTCTCGATCAAATACATTGTATATTAAATACGAAACATTGATTCAATGATTTTCGGGCAAATTCATTGTAAAATCATGATTACCGAAAATCTAAATCACCATTACCATTTTCAAATCACTATTACCAGAAAGTATACCCATTACCAGCTATTTCCGGCCCTGCTCTATACCCCACCCCGGTCCCGGGATATGCATTCGAAA
>GL502543.1:20921-32200 GCA_000149185.1 Mayetiola destructor
AAGATGCCAGGGGGGAAGGGGGGGGGTTACCCCCCTACCCCCCTAGGAACACTAGCCCAAAAATAAAAAACATATATCTGTGGAATTATTCAAGGAATCCGCTGTCGAAATTTCAAGGCTCTAGGTGCTATCCATGACGAGTTATGCTTGGTACAAACAAACAAACATCGAAAAACTGATTTTAAAGCTTGATATGATACATCAAGCAATACAGTTAGTCCGCTATAGCTGATTCGTCCTATGAAGAATTGGTAAATAAAGTCAAATATATTTTGTTTACCAAAGAATTCAGAGAGTTTACTGTATTCCAACAGAATGATGCGAAATAAATAAGAGTCAGGGGAAAATGTTGGCCTACATAGAAGTGCATTATTACGTATTAGCAGCGCGATGAATATTAAATATATACTTTATATTCTACAAATACATGCATTTAGCCGTTTACATCATTTCGTGTTCTATAAGAGCTTTGCTCATGTTCGGTGTTTGTTTCTTCTTGAACTTTTTTCTCTCTAGTTCAGCCTTTGAAACATCGTTTCGTCAAACGAATGATTATTATCATTATGTGAGGATCAATCGATTCCCTTTGCAATCGATTGGTTTGGGGCCGAATATTCAAAATCGATTATCTGAAAAATTGTTTATTATTTTCATGAATTTCAATGAAATTCGGAAAGTTCGATAAAATAACCAATTCATGTTAGACATCGTAACGTTTCATTAGGCAGTGCCTAATAGGCACGTAGTAAATATAAGTATATTGAATGATGCACAATGCCAATAGTGTGCGCACTAGCGTGTCCCAACTATTTCGAATCAACAATCAACACATACTTCTAGTATCGTCGTGGGTTTTGGGTTGCAATAGTGAAAGAAAAGCGACTAAAAATCTTTCCTCGTCTTCATAGCGCGGAAAGAGATTCCGTGTATTCGCTTGAGTCTTTATAGTATTCAAGAGAGTATTATTTGAGCAAGATACAAAATTCATAGCAACTAGATCATAATTCCGTCGCACAAAATTCAATTCTATTTCTACAATGCGATTTTTCGAATATCTGAAGTTTTCCTTGCAAAATCCCGATTTTGATCAAGTAGCCAAAAAATTTGTATCTCTCTCAAATAATACTCTTCCGAATACTCCAAAAAATTGAGCAAAAATACGGACTCTCTTTCCTTACTATGGAGACGAGGAAAGATTTTTGGTCACTTTTCTTTTACTATTGCATCCCAAATATCACGACGATCCTAAAAGTATGTGTTAATTTTTGTTTCAAAATACTTTGGACACCCTAGTGCGCACTCGCTACCCGAGCACATAATAATAATATTGTATATAAAGTGCAATGTTGTGCACTCTCTTTGCCATTGCAGCCACATTGCATTGGCATAGGAATAGAAAAGTGGAAAAATGTTTCCTTGGAAATTGGGGTTGAACGTACGGCATATTGTCCGAGGTCATAGAATCATCATATATTTTCGTTATGTATGTTTATATTCAATGCATTTTCAAAGTATATTTTTTTCTCTTTCTCTCTACGGTTATTTTATCGATAAATGTTCTGTTCATAATGTACGACAATGCATACGCCATCAATGCCAATGTGTGTGCCTCTATTTCGAAAATTGTGTATGATTGTTTTGGCTTCATTCCTGTAGCATATAATCTGATTTGAGGCATAAATTACACAAATATTCAAATACAAAACAGGCACAAAGCACACAACAAAATTTATAATTGATCATGTATTTAAATTCAACCGCAAATTATGCAGCACAATTGCATTGATTTTATCTTTTCACCAAATTCACAATGAGGAACATTTGAAAACGTGATTAACGGGCATATAAAATACGATTTACGAATAGTGCGCATATCGAAACGTTTATGCCAACGTGACTGAAACGGACCACAACAAAAAATATTTTCATCATATTTATTGATGGCCAATAAAAGGTACATGAGAATTTTGTGTAAGCAAAAAAATGCAAGCATCGAAAAGCCAAACAGAAACTGAATGAATTATTTACGAGCAGCTTTGTAATGCAGGGCAAGGCACTTTTTTTAAAACTGAATTAAAGACCGCATTTCGATGATAACTTTTCGTCGATTATTTTGCGACCAACTCAATGAATAAGAACTGATAATATGATCGAATTAAAGCTAAACGCGCTATTTTCTTTTTCTCTCGATCCTTTGTGGTAGTTTCGTTTTATTCTTTGACATTCAAATTTTTACGGTCATGGTGTTTCGATTTCGTTCTAGAATAAAAAAGCTTTACGTAACGCTTTTTACGCACTGCATCCATTCAACTGCAGCCTGCTAACAACATACATCCAATGTGAACAATGCCGCAACTAATTCTAGAGAAAACATCATAGACCCGTTCGATGCATTCGTCATTCTAGACGATTTATGAATGATCACTGTCTCGGCGAAAGAGAGCGATGCATGCCGAATGGCTTTAATGGTCGTGAATGTTCGGTTATCGAATACTAAAACATCGGAGTTCGAAAATAGGGGAAATGAGTGAAATTTTCATCGATTCAGTTTATGAGTGATAAATAATTGAAACAATTTTGAATGGATCCTTCAAACCAAATGAAAGTGCTCAAAAATGAGCGAGAATACCGAAAGCGTTGAATTGTGAATGGTTCACAAAGTCGTTGAAAGAGTATTTATTTAAGAAGCGCTATTTTTGGAACACGAGGAAAAAATGAGTGAAACTGATTGTGTATTCGAAGTATGACCGGGTCGATGAGTATATAAACGATGACGATTTTATGTATATTGTAACATATGGGAGAATGTTTTGAAATGAAATTAAACGTGAAAATATACTTCCGCATGTTGTTGTATTACGAATATTCATCGTTTATCGTTCAATATGTATTCAATCGTTTAACATCCACTTAAAAAGCCACAAAACAGCCATATCAACCTGGATCCATGACTGGATGGTGCCAATTGATGATCCTGTTATGGAATTTCGTCATAAGGTCTAATGGCTCTAAATGTGATGGCGATGTTAATGACTCATTTAAAATCTCGATACTGGGAGTGTCCAGGAATCAGAAATTCGATTTTGGCAAATTTCACAATTCTAATATATTTATATGTTAAATTTTTAACATTAACTAAATTACATATTGTTTCATGTTACGTTACGTATTTTCCATCGTACTAGATTATTCTGTGTGTTTCGTGCTATATAATATTGAGTATTGATGATTAGTGTATGAATTTGTTCGTTCTTTTTATCAACTACAAGTGGATCTATTTCTGTAGATTTTGTATGTACGCATTCTCATTTAAAAATGTTCATGATATATCTTGTCTTGTCTTATACGATGCCATATTTTCTACGAAGGAAGAGTCGAGCTAAGACAATGATGAGTCCCCGAGTCGCAGCACAAGCAACAAATACATTAGCACTCCCAAAAAAAAATTGTCTGTAGAAAGTGCGTATCATGTTCGGATGACAAATCAACTGAAAAAAACCGAAAGAAAAAACTACAAACAGAAAATGAGCAAGACACGAGGGGCAAGAGAATTTACGATAGACATACTGAAAGTTCAATCACACCAGCTACGCAATACGCAATGTGTATCGCGCTGTGCATTGAACTTGAGTTATCTCTCATGATATGTATTATTTTATAATAATATGTGAAATGTGAAACGAACGTTGACAATTATGATTATTATGAGGACAGAACGATTCTTTAAAACATTCAGTGCATTGTCTTGTAGTGATTTCATTGGTGTATCGAACACACCGTAGCGATGCTGTGCCTTTTGAGGTTCAAACAACAGATTATTATGTATTATGATTGAATTGCTCTGGATATGTTCAATGACCACTGATTGAAGTAAAAGATTTAAAGAAAATAAAAGAACGAAATGACCAATTTGGCTCCCAATAATCGACAAAGGAATACCTATAAAGAGTTCATCATTCATATTTTTTTTTTACAGAAAACAAAAGTAAAAATATAAAGTAAAAGTTTTTGATAATAGCGTTTATATTCTTTTGGTTAAGACTATTTTCGCCAGTTTTGCAAAATTCTTTCCTTTTCTAATCTCCAACTGGGAATAACAAAATGAGAAACCAGTTTGTCCATTTTCATATGATGATTTCCTTTATCGACGTGCGGATATGTGTTACTTTGAGTTTGGAGTACAGCGCTCTCATTCTTCTCATCTGTTAGTACAGGAGAGAGCCGATCTTATGATTGTATGCGTGAGGGTTGAATAGCCGTAGTCGACCCTTAGCTTGAGATCATTTCCAATTTTTTTTTTATTTGCAAGGTAAAAAATTTTTTTTTTTTCAAAAAAAATTGTTTTTTACGCGTTTTAGACGATTTCCAATCGATTGGGGAGAAAATAAAATTCCAAAAAAAATTTCATTGGGTACACTGTAGTAGCAATAAAAATAATTCTATGAAGTCTCATACCTCTCAAATCAATAGGGATCATTCTGAGAACTCCCTCCACACGAAAAAAAAGTTTGCATTGATTTATAGTAGACTGGGAAAGAGTTATTGGAATAACTAACTTCAACGACAACAACACCAAAACCAATACTTGTTCCACCATTGAGGATGACGGAAAAGTAAAATACACATACAACTCTCATTGCTTCGGTCAAATTCATAGCAATGCGATTTATTCACAATCGAATATTCATACATTTTCCGCTTTCTTTCACTTATTGATGAATGAAACCATTTCATTTTTAATTTACGAGATAGAGATAAAAAACGGAGGAAAATTCATTACATAATCAAATTTTTATTGTTGGAGATAAGCACAATCAAATGAAGATAAATAAATACCTTTTAATGAAGGAATGAATCCGTTTGCCCAAAATTTCGAATTTTGAAGAAATAATCCATATCATTGCTTGGGTGCTGGTTGTAGTTGAACCGGAAACTTATTTGTTTTTGAACATTCGTTAATGACGAAATTCCTAGAGATTAAACTCTCTATCCAAACTATTTATTTTTTTATTTCTTAAATTCAGTATTTTTTTTAGCACAATTTTTTTTTCACAGCACAATTTCATTCATATCGTTTAATTTATATACATAAATATGTTGTAACACAATGCCATCATTATTTCGCTATCTCTGAAATTTGGTAAACCATTTATTTCACTTATTCATTCTATTCCAAATGGCAGCAACAAAAATTATCACTTATACAAGATCTGCACATTTAGAAAAAACAAACATGAAACAAATTTTAGTATTCATCTACAAATGTTTGTAATAAAAATATTGAAAATCAAGATATTCTTTTTATTTGAACAATTTTTTGGTAAATATTTTACGTAATGTTTCCTTTCTTTTTCTTGAATAGAATAAAAAAAAATTGAAATGGCGCACCGGACTCAATTTCACTTCAATTCTATTCGCACAATTTTCATTTAACCAAATCATTTGCCGTTCATAATATAGGAAAATGGAATCTCATTCCCTTCAAAAAATAACGATAATAATAGTTCATAACTCATCAAATTCGATTGTGTCAATGAAACATCAGAAGATGCACTGCAACAACAACAACAGTCGTTACTGAACCGAGAATGATTCAATGAGAAAAATGCGCTGTGTACGCTCAAAAGGTCAACAACACCCAAAAAATTACATAAAAATCGATAAATTTGTAGAATTCTACAACATTTGCTATGTGTACTGTGTACTGTAAGGCATGTTCAATATATTTGAATGTGCTGGTGATCAGCAGTCACCGAAAACTGTGAACTATTTATTGTTTTATATTGATATAGTATGGCACGTAATGAAAAAACTGCTCACACTTATGCAATGGAATGGTAATCAAATTCAATGATTTTCTTCAATAACACACCAAAAACAAAAGTACGATCCCGAATAGGAATATATGCACGATGGTTTATGATTATGTTTGTGTATTGTGTATGAGGCTTTTCTCTTACATAAATGGTGTGACTGTAGTTGTGAACGTAGTATCGGTCTTTCCGAAACTCTAACCGAACAGAACATTGTCTGTATATGCACAAACTAGAAGGCAATGCCCTGTGCGTTTGTTCTGTTTCGTTATTTAACTCGTTGTGTGTTTTCTAGGGCATTCTGTTGGCCGTGAAAATCCATCATTCTCGTTGCATGAACGAAATTTTTCTTCTCTACATCATCATCATCACATGAACGGGAAGCAACACAACATATTCGGGTTTGTTGATATACCATGCTTGTCGGCGTTCATTGCTCTTTGTAGAATTGCGGAACACATTGTATGGGCACACACATCATACAAATCGTTCGGTATGTAACGCTATTCGGTGAAAGAGTCAATGGACGCGCGCGAACCAAAGAAAGAAGAAGAATTCTACATTTTTACTTTTTTTCGGTTGGTTTTTCTTGAACTTCAAACGACGAGCAGGAAAAAAACTCGTAAACTGAGCAAATTTTTCTTTTTGAGTAACCGCAAATGCCGCATGTTATTAGAATGTTTTTTTCGGGAAATCGAATACGCCTTATCGCATTTGATGATAACATGGAAGATTCTGTATTCTGTTCCAAGTTTTGTTGGTGCAATAAATTAGATGAATTTTATTTTGAGCTGGTGCGTAGTCGATTCTAACTTGACATTGCTTGTGCGTATATTAGCAGTCGTTTGGTATCGAACACGTATTATTGTTGTTGTGCGTTCAATTTTAATTTCGTCGTTTATATTTTTTTTGTTTCATTTCGTTTCAAAAACAATTCAAAGTGACATTGTCCTTGAATAAATTTCTAGTATATGACCATCATCGGTTTGATGATTTTGAATTGAATTGAAATGAATACCAAATGGAAAACATAGAGTGTGCGGTAATCAATACATTTGCGATCTACATAAAGAGAGAGAGTCGGATAGAACGTTAACCACTTTCTTCGAAATTCATTTCTCACTTGTCGTTTGCTCTCTCTTATCTACATTTCTTTTCCGTGGGTTATTTGCTGCCTTATCAGTTTTTCGGATCTGAAATATACATAGCTTATTTTAAAGTGTGTATGCTACACAATTTTGTGTGTACATGAAAAGAATGATTATTTTTCTTTTCTTTTTTCATTTTGATAAATAACAAAGATTTCTCCTGTCATTTCAATTTTGGCTTTCAATATACTTATAATTTAAATAGGCGAATAAACTTGCGTGAACCCTTACTCTTGCACAGAAATATGTATATTTCAAACAATAGTGACATCTCTGGCCACGTCTCATCTATCGCTCTAATCATTTTTTTTATTCCGTCCGTGTTCCATCGTGCATGGTCCGTAGAAGATAATTTAAAATATTTCTCTCAAATAGGTAAATGCATGATTTACTACGCTTGACAAATATTGTTGGAGTGGCCTTCGTTAAACCTGACTACAGAAAATAATTGGACGAGAAAATTTAAATTATTCTCATTCTTATGGGAGCAATCGGCGCTATTAAATCGCACATATTTTGATGTTACAATAATAGCCACAATATTATTTCTTTTCATTTGAATTAAATTTAAAGTATGAGCATTCAGACGAATCCTATTGACCATGAGCGAATGTTGTTCACAGTTTTAATAATCTAGACGATGTGCAATATACATGTAGTACAAGACAGTCACAACTAAAGCGATGAACAACGAATGTGTTTTTCGTTTCGATTCATTTTTAATCTCAATGACTCAAATTACAATCCAAACAGGCTATTGGCATTGAGCAGCGCTGAAATGCACATTTGATGAAAAATGTATTGAGTCTGATTGATTGAATCCTTTTCATTTTCGTTTCAATTTTCTTACAAAATTGAGATTTGCACGACAATACGTAATCCCATCAAAAAAATAAATAAACAATATTCAGCTCTGGACACTGGATACTCTTAGCAAGCCGTAGTTAGTTTAATGTAGTTTCAATTGTATAACTTTTTTGCTATTATAAATAATCATGAAAATCACCCCGTAAGCAAATTTTCTGAATCGGGTTCGATGAACGAAAAGAACAATCACACACAAACACGTCGAATAACAACAACTTAATAAAACGAATTTCGAACATATTTTAAAAATCACTTGGTCGCATAATATCAATTTATTATATCTTTTGCGAGAAGAGAATCGACTCACTTTTTAATTGACGAATAATAGATAAAATGAGTTAGCAGATTCCACTTATTATTTTTTCTTCATCCGAATAATGGCAAAAAATTTGGTTTTATTTCTTATTCGAATGAAAAAAAAACTCACAGAATTGGTTGCAATGTCACACGATTATTTATTTCTTCTTTTTTCAATTCGCAAATTCATGAGCTAAAACAATAACAAAATCACTGATTCAGTGGCAAATTTTCATTTTCATTTGATTTGATTACAATACAGAATTGAAAGTTTTCTTTTTCGACACAATTATTAATCAAAAACGTTTGTTCTTTAGCCACGACCAACGCACAGAAGAGAAATGTTTAACAAGCAGTCCATTGTTTTGTATCAAACTAACTTAGCGGTTAAAGCGGCACTCACGTATTTTCAATTACGCTGGGTATCTTCCAAATTTGTCCATTTTTCGCTTTATTTTATTATTTATATTTTCATTCGGCCTTTTTTCTTTTCTTTCTTTCTTTCTTTCTTTTTCTTCACACTTTACTAGAACACAGTTAGCGTAACGTTGTTGGTTACTTTACTTCATCCATTTCTTCTTCGAAATGAAATGCTAAAAATTTGTTTCTCTCCTAATATTTCATATGATAACATGCGCGTATGAGTGATCCCACAATGGTTTGAATGCGCGCTCACTTTTCTCTCTGGCGCGTAATGAAACATTTGTTTCGAGGTGAATGACCGAACTCTGCTATGTATTCCACTATGTATGTATTACGCGAACTACCGCTTCCAACCGTACACTAAACCATAACCATGATGAGTGAGTGTGAAGGACAGGCCTGCATAGTATTGTGGTAGCTATTCACACTTTGAGAAAGATAGCTCATTATCATGAATAGACTCAACGCAAAGATGATTGATTGGAAGCAAATTTCGACTCAATGTGGTGAAGTGATAGTAGTTGACGGTTGACGTTTAACAGCTGCACCACAAATATATTAAATACAAATTATTTCGAACTTTTGGAAAGCGACCATTGTGAGTAAAATATGAATTGAGCCATAGTGGTAGACGGCATTGCACACATTCCACTCAATAAAATTTTGCACTCATTTCAACTCATTGATGGTTCATCCATTTAGCGTATGCCTGCAATGTATGTTATTATATAGTCATCGTGCCAACGACCATTTTTCTATATAAAACATTGTTTGAATCTAATGTAAATAAAAATAACATACTCGCTGGTTGTTACTTCGCTTTCTTCTCCTTCTTCTTTCCTTTTTTCTTGCTTCATTTTCGTTGTTTGCATATTCGATTTGATTGGCAGCAGCCAAAATATTCTAAATGGTTATCCGGATTTGGAAAATGCGGCACGCATAAACTTCGTTTGAGGTTATGAGAATATTTTGCGACATTCCCTAGTGCCAATACGAAAGAAGAATAAATGGATTAAGGATTAAAACATACTTTCCCGTAATGTTTTTATGATTTTTAGATAGTTTCCGAATTGAATGAAGTTTTGATTATATTTTTTGAAGAAAAAAAAATTCTATGCGTTTAAGACGATTTCCAATTGATAGAGAAAAAAAATAAATTTCGAAAAAAATTTCATAGGATGCACGTTAGTAGCCATAAAGAAAATTCTATGAGGTCTTATGCCTCCGAAATCCACGTACACAGCTCGAAAGGCGAAACGGAGAAAAACAAATCACATTCTGTAGAAGCGCTCAACAGAAATAAACGTGTATGTGTATTAGACCTGTTCATATTTTAAAAATTTTAAAATTTTTTACCTCCACAAACGGATTAATTTTTTTCAAAAAAAAAAATAAGAATTTCTGCATCATTAGTTTTTTTTGGTGGAAAAATCACTAGCAAGCCAAGCATCAATTTTTCGAAGAATACGATGTATTTTCAATTTTTCGATGTATTTTCAATTTTTTCGAAGTATTTTTTCAATTTTTTTTTATTTTATTTTTTTTTTTTGATTTTGAATTAGAAAAATTCCATAATTCAATATCAATGAACAATAACATGTTTGGGATATTAAATAATGAGATTTTTCTGATTCAGAATCAAAAAAGAATGAAAAATATATATTTATCCATCTGTGTGTTTTGTTTTTCCTCTGTTTCGTCTTTGGCTGTGTATGCTTCACTGACCCTTAGATCACATTTTATGGAAAATATTTTTTTTAATTTTTGGTTCGTTCGAACCGTTGGAATACATGTACACAATCTGATTTTTCTTCTATAATTCTCACGGCAACAATGAATGATATTTCTATGAATTATTATTGACTGAATACAATGAGCATCAAAGATTGTCACCACAAGAATTTTAGATTAAAAATGTTGTGAAATTAATATGTCGCAAATTGCTTGCAATCCCATTTGTCATTTGCTTCATTGCGGTGAACAATAGTCTGAGATACCACCATCGATGATATTAAATTTAAATAAATACGGCGATCGATCTGTTTGCAAAATATGTATGATAAGTCATCATAGTGAATTCGATCATCGACGGGTGGAAGATTTAACACTCAAATTAGATTTTTTCGGTGTAAAATCAAATACAAGAAACCCAGTGCGTGATGCAGACTTCATGCAATGGCTGGCAGATGTGAATCCACCAATTCCTCTGCCCGATACATTGGATTGCGACAATGTATTGTATGAAGACATTAAAATTTACAAGACCAACTACGCAAATAACATCAAAATGCGGGCCAAGCAAATGTTTCGCAAGCTTTGTAAAGCTGTTCTGTATAGCACTGGACGGATTTGGTCACGGATTGTTTTGAACAAATTGATTTATCGTGCCGTGAAAACCCTGTTCGAACAATTATTGATGATTTTACTTGGGATATTTTAATCGATGATGAAGATGTTGTTCGTGCATTTTTGAGTGGTTTAAAAGGCTTTAGGGGTGTAAACCGGCGATACACCCCTCTATGATCACCTATGATATGAATGCATTATGCATAGACTCGATGCTTCTTGATTTTTGAAGTGCAATGGCATTTGAATATAGGTGTATTATTCACTGAATTTATTTCAACTCTTAACAGCTAGGTTTGCGTTCTGTATTTCTGTTTATTGTTCGTTTATGACATGGCGACATACCTGCAAGAAAGTAGTTTGAGTAGGTAGTTTGGCCAGCGCG
>GL502547.1:0-17552 GCA_000149185.1 Mayetiola destructor
TTTTCTGTTTTTTGTTTAATTTTCTGCTTTTTAGTTTAATTTTCTGCTAAATTTGTATTTTTTTCTGCTAAAATTGTATTTTTTTGCCATACTTTGTAACACCCTTTAATTTATAAATCGTCAATGACGATATTCCTGTAAAAATTTTAGACTGTTTCAATATCACGACTGAGTGTATGATGAAATACAATGGCAATTTCCTCATGTCAATTGATTTAATGAACAATAGAATAAGCAACAATGTCCTTGAAAGCACTGAATGAAAGCTGCAATTCTATCAAAAAGTAAAACCATAACATTACCACAGATGATCTTAGGCATGAGACTTCTCCCTTAAATAGTACCAAAAGAAACACACCAATGAACATACCAATAAATGATTTATTGATTCATTCCTTAAAAATATCTAAATAATAAAAATAATTAATAATAAAATATTCTTTGTTTTTCTTTTGCTCGTTCAATGGCTTGTGAGATTTTATTTTTGGAACAGACGAAATGAAACAAATGTTTCGTCGAAACATCGAACAATGTCAAACTGTTAACGGTCATCGTGTTTTTTTTATGTATTCAATCACCTGCATTTTTGGATTTTTTTTTCTTTTTTCAAATTATTAAATGTTTGGAAATGAACAAGAAACCATTGTACGCAAACAAAATTCGTAGTTTTTTGAATCCGAAATGATTTTCGTTCAGAAGAGCAAAAAAAATTATTCCAGGTACGCTGCCAGCGGACTAAAACCACCAACCTTTTTTCATACAAAATACCGATTTTCTCAAAGTCCTGCGACAAAAGGATTTGGAAGAGTGGCAAGAACATTCCTGTAAGTGAGCACGAGCATATATTTTTGTATGAGATTGATAGGACTCTTAGCTCTGATGTTAACCAATTCAAATCATTCAAGGGAGTTTGTCTTTAAAAAATGAAACATAGCTAGATTTGAGTGAGAAGATCGGTATTTTGTATGAAAAACGGTTGGTGACCCCAAACTTTCCGACGGTAATGTATTATCAGTATGCATGATATTGATTGAATTTCATCCAACAAAGTTCAATCGAATCTATCATTTATATGTATTAATTTTATTATTATTTTTTAAATTTTTTAAAATAAAAAGATATGAAATTGGACCAAAATATTTTCAGGGCTGAAAATTTCAATACTAATGCAATGTTATTAAACATTGGCCATGCTAGTGAATGGTATTTTGGATGTTGTTGTGTTCGTATGGGACTCAGCTACGGCGCTCAGTTTTCTTTTCACTGTATTAATTGGTGGCAATGGTAGCATTCTAAAGTCACATTGCGTTGATTGCGTATACATAAAGTCTAGATCATGTGAATTCATTGAATATTGATAATTTGATTGAAATAGATCCATATGTAGACTGTGCAATGCAAAATCATCAGTGTAATGTATTGCGGTGGTTGGTGGCGTTCTATTAGCGTCCTCACCCACAATTTGATGACTATTTTCAAAGTTTAGTAGTGGAGGCTCAAACGATGGTTCTGATTTAATGACATTTTCATATTCAATGTCATCAACGTCGAGAGTTTGTTGCATCAACAATGATGCCGCTCGTTCCAAATCATCAGAAGTTTTTAGTGGTAAGGTTCGGGTAATTCCATTGTCGACCAGTGTTATTGTCGATGAAAGATCATATTCACTAGTTGTCTTGGGTGATGATGAAGTTTCAGTTGATTGCATTTTATATTCGTTGTTCATTGATATATCTGTTAGCTTATGCGATGATTTTGGATCGGTTTGTTTGTTTGCTGCTTTGTTGTCCAGAATTTCAGGCATATTACTTGATGGTACTTTGTTTGTAGTTTTATTCATTTTTGTGGCACTTTTTTGCGCTTTATTCGTTGATTTATTAAGGTAGTTTGGCATGACCTCTAGTCTCTTGCCGGTTCTATGATCTATATGATGTCGCCTCCTAAGAAAATTTTCAAAGGTTATTAAAAAAATTCACGTATTGGTAAAGTCAAACACCAGTTTAAGGGAGTCATATGGATCGAATTTAAGTGATGAAAAATCAGTTTCTCTTCAGCACGTTGGGTGTTTTTGCTGTATTTATGAATGTGAACAACATTTTTATTTTCAATATCCCATCATAGTATGCATACCTCGCAAAGAAATCGAGATTTTCCACTATAGAACACTTCGATTGGTATACTGTTTGACTTATTATCATTACCAAAAAACTGAAAATTACATGCAATAATTCCCTGCCCTACATGTCTCTCAATTTGATAAATGGCAACAGATTTGTCAATTTCTTTAAATTCCTCGATTACGTTGGAAATTGTTTGATTCCAGCTTTTCAACCCTTGTGGGGTCAAAATCGTAAAACAAATGAAAAAAGTTGTTGGAAGCGACATTGAGTTGAAGCGTATAGATGAAACGACAAAAAAAAAATTTGCGCAAAAAGCGTGAAAGTCTCATTAGACATCGTCATTAGACCATCTATTCAAAATGAGCAGCAATAATATTTGATAATTCATTCAATCAGGATTACCATAAGTAACGTCTCAAATTAATTGACATGTGAGTTAAATTTTGACGTTTGAAATTGAAGATCGTGTTTGTTCGAGATTCCTTACACTTCCATGAAATGGCGTTTTCTTCGCGAGTCGAATATTATTTTAATTAGCCCTAAAACTAGATGAAAGGGTAACCAAATACCTTCTAATAAATTGAAAAATAAACGTGATCTGTTCGTTCTTCTTTGAGGAAAAGAGGAGAAAATTAACTTTATATTGGGGAATTAATTTCATGTAAAATGAAGTACTTCTTGAAATAATTCAACAGTAATAACATATGTTTCTCCTTACAATCGCTGTTAATTTTGAACTTTTTTTATCTAAAAAAAATTAAACTAGCGCTATTGGATAACAATAGAATGTTCTATTCGAGACATGACTATAGTTCAAAAAAAAACTTTGTTTTGATTTTCGCGCATTGCGAATGAGACCTAGAGTTTAACCAAAATTTTTCAATTTACAATTACTGTTATTGCTTACCGTAGGTGTTTGAGCCAGTTGGAAAAGTTTGTAAATGATCGCACGCAATATGCACATTTATAGGGTCTAAATTGGATCAAAATTAGCAAATTAAAAAAAAAAATACATTTTCATCATTAACTAAATTTCCCAAAACCGAGTACCTCTATCGAAATAATAACATATGTTTCTCCTTACAATCGCTGTTAATTTTGAACTTTTTTATCTAAAAAAAATTAAACTAGCGCTATTGGATAACAATAGAATGTTCTATTCGAGACATGACTATAGTTCAAAAAAAAACTTTGTTTTGATTTTCGCGCATTGCGAATGAGACCTAGAGTTTAACCAAAATTTTTTAATTTATAATTACTGTTATTGCTTACCGTAGGTGTTTGAGCCAGTTGGAAAAGTTTGTAAATGATCGCACGCAATATGCACATTTATAGGGTCTAAATTGGATCAAAATTAGCAAATTAAAAAAAAAATACATTTTCATCATTAACTAAATTTCCCAAAACCGAGTACCTCTATCGAAATTCTATCAATTTTCTGTCGGAGTGGTATAGGAAAGAATAAGTGTGCGAAAAAGTGATACTTTTTTGATTTTGAGGATAATCTTTAAAAACATAATTTCAAAGAAAAAAAAGAAAAGTTAAATCTTAGGATAATTAATTTCAAATCAAACCAATTTAATAATCGAACAGATTAAAATTGGTGAATTTTTGAACCACAAACACTATGACTAGTTTTAAATCTAACGCGTGTACGTCTCGTTTTTACGTTGAGGATCCTATGTTCTAATTTCACGTTAAGTTTTGTCCTGTATACATCAGATAAGTACGGTTCTATCGCGGTTGATGTTTGGGAAATTTAGTGCTGATATTACGAATAATTATTCGAAACAAATGAAATACTAATGGATTATTGAGCTCTTACCGTTCGCCACTATGGACATTCAGGTGTTGTTTCAGCTTTGAACTGGATAAAAAGCTTTTCGTACATTGATCACACTTATGCGGACGAATCGGGCTATGGATCATTGAATGCAGTTTGAGGTCTCTGTTCGTACGAAAATTTTTGTTGCAAGATATGAAGGAACATTCAAATGACCGAACTTGCAGGTGTTGAATACTGTGTCGTTTAAGCTGAGATTGGCTAACAAAACTATAAAGAGCACAGAAAAATGTTATTAGTTATTTTTCGTTTGATTGTGCTCAGTATATTGCTTGATGTAAAACATTAGGTTATAAAATCGTTATATATATATATATATATATATATTCTTGTACCAGCTCTAACTCGGTGTTGGATGGGTCTTATGTCTTGTAATTTGGATCATTCGAAAGTTTGAGAAAATACCCCGACCCATATTTCTTTGTTTGACTCTAGACCCCACTTCAGTCCCGGGATAGGCATTCGAATTTTTCATTTTTCTCTCATTACATTTTTACAAATCGACCGGAAATGGTCAGAAACGCATAGAAACACGAAAATATCGAGAAAAAAAAATAATTTTCATTCAAGGGTCCCTCATTGGAAATTTTCTTTTGACCAAATTTTATTTTCTCCACATTATTTTTCGAATTTTTTTTCCAAATTTTTTTTTCAATTTTTTTTTTTTTCAAATTTTTTTATTTCAAATTTATTTTTTTCTCGCATCTCTTTTCTCAATTTTTTTTTTAATCATACGATTCATTACATCGCACATCAAGCACTACCACCGAGTTTTGGTTGGCAGTGTATTAATCAAGATTTCCATGGACTACTCTATTCCATATTTAATTCTGTCTTGTTATCATATTACCTTTTTTCGCATTCCGAACAGTTATAGTTTTTAACTGTGTTATGTACTTTAGAATGATTCATCAAATTAATTTTTTGGACAAATTGGCGGTCACATCCGTCAATCATGCATCCGAATGGCCGGTCGTTGGTGTGAATTCTTAAATGCATGTTGAGACTACTCCTATTTTTCATTCTATGTGAAAAGGCAAATAAAACAACGACAATTATTATTTTCATCAATAAAACCAATGTCGATGGAAAGAAATTATTTTACATTTTTCCACAGTGAAAACACTGATGTGTCTTGATGTTCTGAGGATGTTGGGTCCTAATATGATGAACATGAGTTCGATTTTGCGTCGCTACCGTTGTTGAATCTACTGCTTGAGAGAGCTTTGAATGTCGACTCAAATGTCTCGAATAAGAGCGCTTATTTTTAAAATGTTTCCCACAACTTTTATACGAACACGTATAAATTGGTCGCTCATTGTACGCTTCCCTTGTGAATACAAAAAAAAAAAAAACCAAAAGATAAATAAATAACAATAAAAAAAATCTAATTTTTAAGATCGACTATCGTCTGTACAAATATACAAAAATATTAATTACTTGTAATGTTCCTCAAATTTGGCTCTCGAATCGTAAACAGCTCTACACCTGTGACATGAATATTCGGTTGTCGTGTTTGGCAGCGGATCGTTTTCTGATTCGGCAATCACATCAGGTTTAATATTACTGTTTGAAATTATATTGGTACTGCTGCTTCCGACGCCAAACAGTAGTTCTTTTTCGGCTTTATCTTTTCGTATAGTTTTTAATGTTGATGAAACATCATTAGCACCAACAACAATGTCATTTACAACATCTAATTCCATTTCTTTTGAATGTATACTAATATCATATACGGAAACATTATGGGAAAAATTCAATTTTTGGCTGCTACCCTCTGTAAATTTAATCTGTTTGTCAATAAAATCACTTTTCGATGATATTTGCGGCATTTTTTCACTTATGAATAGCCCATTAGATCTTTCATTTGTTTATACTGTATGTATACATTCGCTTCAGTGCAATTTTCTAGCGTTTTTTAATAACACATACAACACACTGGGAATAGAAAACAGTTTTTTAATTTAATTTTGAGTCCGTTTTGCTTTGAAATCAAAATCAAATTTTTTGTTTGTTATGTAGCAATTAAAATTTCGGTTAGTATCACTTCGTTTATTATTGAATAATCTCGAAATTCTCACAAGATTATGAACATTATTGGATTTTTCTATCGGCATTTTTCAAAACACACAACGCAAATGACACATTTATTTTATTTATTGTTTACACAAAGACCGAAAAATTTCCGACAACAATTCCAATTGACCATCCGCCATATACAAATTGTCAAAAAATACCTTTTAAAAGAAAAAAAAAAAAAAAAAAATGGCGGTGATATAGCCTATGACATGACGTTCATTCGACAACTTCTGTTTAATATCATTGTTATTGTTGGTATTTTGAAGGGTGTGTGTGTGTGTGTGTGTGTGTGTGTGTATCTGAAAACTTGAGTATTGTACTTATGGTCTCAGGATCATATGTACTCAATAATATACACAAAACCTGGTTTTGATAGAAAGTGGTTCGTTCAATGGTCGTTCAATCCAGCAAATTAAAATTGGACAACATTTGGATACAAATTCAGATAATAAGTATCTTGGGAAATGTCAATAGAAAATTTTGTAAAATTTTTTGCCACTCTTGTTAACAATTTCAGTTAATATACATGCAATGCTTAGTATGACGTTAGCGATAACAATGTACGATACTGTTTTGCAACACTTTTTTCCCATAAAAATATCTGTCATTCAAGTAACACGAAAAAGATTACAGGTGTATCATTAATCATCACTTGTAACATATTTATTCGTGAGTAAAGTTTTCTTCGGTGAATAAAAAATGTAGAATTTGAAAATATTATTGAACGAAACATCGGCGATATAATTGTATTATTGTAATCATCTCATAAAATTAAATGATAGTTTTTTGTGGATATTCGAAAGTGCATACTGTGGCAATTCAATTCAATAATCACCATCATATATAAATAATAAATAATAATCAGATTGCCAATTTCAAGTAAAAATATGTGACGACAGAATATCTGGACACATTCGACAATAACACATGATTCATTTTTTGGTACTATATCTCAATAGCCCAGAAGGGAACGTCTAATTGCTCAATCAAATTAACCAATTTTGATTACGCGATTGCTTTAAATCGATAATAAAATGCAGGAGCAATAAAGTTGTAATTTTTTCTGTAATTCTTCCGATTTAGGATTTAATTTCGGATAAAGCCACATATATATAAATCAGTATAAATAAATTACCGAGATCAGCAGCGTTCAGCAAATAAAACTACTTTAAACATTTCGTTGGACAACGCAAATAGTATAATCATCAACAAATAAGTTTTTGTTTAATTTATATTTCGAAAAAAAAAATATTAAAAATGTCCATTACGATACCACCATTGGTATGTGAAACACCGCCACCCATTGATGAACTCGAGGACATCAGCGGCGATGATGATATTAGCAGCGGAGCAAATGGTTCTCAATTTGAACATTTTGAGGGTAATTTCGATTGTTTGTCTTCCTTGTGGGTGACTCATTAATAAAACTAAGCCTTATGGAAAAAATTATATTTTTAGCCGAAACACCATCATCATCGCCGAATTACCATCACTGTACACATAACTCCATATTTTCAACAGATAGCATTCCAGTAATTGAAGATATTTCAAGCGAATTGAATGAAATTAATGCAGAATTGATAGAACAAACGATTGCTGCGGTGCTCGTCGAAGGACCAATCTCATCATCATCTGATGCATTTAACGGAATGATATGTCAAAATGAAATCGAAATTTTAGAATCGAACCGAATTTCCCCAAAGAGGGATTCCTTTTCTTCATTAGATGTCATGGACTATTCAATAGATCTTACTTCGACGTGCGACAATAACGTATCAAATCAATCAGTTTGCATCAAAACGCAAAATTTAGAATCGAGAAAGACGGACAATTCACACTTTGAACAACAACGATGGATCGAAAATAGTATTTTAGTAAATGACGAAACGAATGCTGATGATCGAAGAGAAAATCTTAACATAACTTTTGTTGATTTGGATGAACATATTTCAAATGATTATAATTTGAATGAAAGGACCACCAACACCGATGAGAATCCAACAAGTGAAATAGAATCAGATGAAGCACTTACAAAAACATTAACTACAGTGCAATATACAGTGCAATCCAAAAAAGTAAATCGTGATGAAAAAACTTTAAATGAAAAATTCGATGCAGACTTTAGTCAATTTGATAGTTCAAAAAACAATAGATCAGTATTTTCTAGTACCATCGTCACCTCAGATCCAATTGAAAGTGTTCAAACTTTTGAAATCAGCACAACTGGTGTTTATACTGAAGATGCGACGAATGTAGTTTCCATTAAAAATTCCGATAATGAAGATGACGAATTTGGTGATTTCAGTTCATTTTCACCTCCGACAATTGCGGGTAAGAATTCTGCTCAATTAATGCTCTCCATTATTGTTCACATTTCCCATACTTTCATTATATTTTTATTATTATAAAATTATTATTGTCCTTTCTTGAACGTTAACTTTTTTTACATTTTTTCACCGCATATCAATTCTGCTTTCTCCCTTATTATTCAAACGATGTGGATCCTGAGAATTCGTATAAAAAATTTGTGTGACACAAACAACATCAGCCTTTACAGCGGATGGATTTGTTCCGAGTAGAACGAACGGAAAGAAAAACTCTTGGAATGAAAAACAAAAAAACGAATGGAATTTATTCATGTCAAACAGAAAATTGAAATATGAATTGTGAATGATTCACTATGTTGTATTTTGCGATTCGATTTTTAACGATATATTTGTTCTTCAAAGCTAAATATTTCGAGAACCAAACCTAGGATTTCGTTCAAATTTTCACGAAAGACGAAGCTTTTATTGGTAGTTAGATTTTTCATAGCGGCAATGCTCGTTAGACTACCTGAGTGGTGGCTTTAGTACCGCACATGTTAAAAAATAAGATTTTTTCATTTTACTAGATTGATTTATGTCCCGGATTCATAATTTTTTTATCGAAGTCACCGATTGCTCTCGAACTATGAATAGCGATATCAATCAACCATTCTTCTAGGAATGGCTGTGTACAGAGAAAAAAATCCGCAATTTTCATTCCAATAATTTGAAATCCAAGCCTGCGTTTTGATATTTCACATGTCAGTATTTTGTCAATCCATTAAATTAGCCATGTAAATTATTTGTGAGCAATGGATTTTTTGAAAGCATACATCAAGCGTTCCTTCCAAGTTTCTTGGCAGTGTATTTTGTTTTTCATTTCGAGAGTTTCTTTTCCGTTAATTTTGCTCCGAACAAATCCATTCGCTATAAAAGGTTGTGTGCTGTGAAATAAAAAAAAATAAAATAATTAATATTTCCCACACGCAGCGACCGACCAGGTATCAATGATTAACTCAATAAGTAGCTATAGTAGCAGCAAGGACGATACAGCGAATAGGAGTGAAACACCCATCAGATTATCCAAAATTAAATTATTGAAAACGGACAATTTAAATGATTCAATTATTGTATTTGATGAATCCAATGGTGAAATAATGACCAACAAATTTCAACAGACGACGATTTCTAAAAATAGCAAAAATAATTTGGACGAAATACTATCAACACTTTTTCCAACAAATATGACTGATATTGATCCAGAGAATGATTTAAAGAATAACGTGAAATGCTTATCAACAAATGGCAAATTTCAATTTATGAATAAATTGACCATCCACCTTAAAAATGTTGAAAACGCTAAAGCATTAAAATATCAATGGGCAAAATCGGCAGCAAAGACATTTCTGATAAAATCACTGGGAATCGACTCACGAAATATCGTAAGAAAACTCAAAATACAAACAATAACATTTTCATCGCTGGTGACGGGGCTATTTACGTTGCTAATAATTATATTTATATTTCAGCTATATGGAGAAAAATGGAATAGTTCGGCACCAAAGTTTGCCAACTTAGGAATCGGTCCCCTTGAACCGATGAAGTTAAACACAACTACTTCAAGTGATATAAGTGACAACAGATCGACTTTCAAAACAGCAGCCGATGTACCAGCTGCTCAATTTGATTGGAATAGTTCTGGATTAATAAATCCTCTGGATGGTATGATCAATTCATTTTCAATAAATCTTAAGATCATCTGCTTTAATCAATTGAAAACATTCAAATGAATTATTGGAGAAATGCAAATCGATTTGACAGCATGCATTTTCAAATGTCAATAGAATGAAAACAAATAGCTGGCAATGACAAAACAAAATCGTAAAATGAACAGACGAGATAAGGAAAAAAATAACAAAGCAACAATTCCTTTTTTCCTTTTCTAACAAGAATTTGGGTGCATTTTTGGATTTCACACTTCACACTTCACACTTCACACACTCACTATTGGCAATTTCGTATTCCATTTTTATCTAATTTTATTTTACTTGATATGCTACTGTTTAGCAGATTAATTTTTAATAAGATCATTTTGTTTTTTGTTTGAAATAATTGCTTCGCGAAATATGTAGCATAATTGAAAGGTGTTGATGCCCTCTTAAACTAAAAAAAAAAAATCGGGATAACGACATAGTTCCGCCGACATAATTTCGCTCAGTACAAATTATTATTCCGTTTATATTTTGGTGATATTAGGTCGTTTTGAGATGAAATAAATTCGCTCGACATTGAGTCGCTTCGAAATTCCAGCGATGACGACATAATATCACCTAGTGAAAACAACACCATTCCGCGCGATATTATGTCGTTTTATTTTTTGACGATAGAAATATGTCGGCGGACTTATGCGGCGATGTCTAGGAAACAAACTGAAAGTAAAATTCAAAATGAGAAAAAAAAAAATGTTAAACTCTCATCGGAATTTGAAAGTTCAGAAAATTAAAAAAAAAATTTGTCTGATATTTATGTTCGTCTGGACCCCAGGAAAACATGGCAGAAATACTTGCACTTAAGACAATATATTATACAGTACTTCGAAGATATCCGAATTCGTTAAATGAATCATATTTGTTTTTTCTTTTGAAAATGTATGGTGAATTTTAATCGAATATAATATGAACATCGAATTAGAAAATATGCACCAAAAACTCGTCGTTTCCAATCGATCCGATTTAAAAATATAAATTTTTCGTGAATTGTAAGAAAGAACCACGTACAAAAATGAACTAATGAGGGAGTAATTCGTTTGGTTTTAAAAGAGTAGGAAAGAGACGAATATAGGTCATTTTACATTTTGCACATCGTTCTTTTGAAAAAATTATAAAAATCCATTAAAACCTAAAAAATTCTTAAAAAATCCTATATAATTTGAGTTTCGGCTCGGTGGAACACATGTGGTGGCCTGATAAAATCCCAAAAGATCCTGATAAAATTCCATGAAATCTCGATAAAGTCCCAAAAAGTTCACTAAAATCCGAATTAGTGCTCCTTGAAGTACAGTTCATGATTTCTTAATATTACTTGACACTATTTCCGGTCAAAATCTACCTAAATCCAAACTTCCAGACGGATCGCAAAATTGTAAGCTGGTTAAAAAAGCCCGAATGTGTAGTAATGCACCTTGTGGTGCATAAAAATAAACAAATAAATAAACCCGTTGAGCGAATGCGAAACTGCACCCTTTGAGAAGTTTTTCCTAGATGTTCCAAAAATAATATTGCCACTTGTGCACATTCTTGATCGGATATTCTTGATTTCCAAAAGGAGCCACAATATGCGGACCGATGCAACCGAAGATCATTTCGTTAGCGCCTTCAAATGTTCCATTTTCACTTATTCAATCAATTATGACATAAAACATACATCTATGTGCTTACATATTACATATTCGAGATTAGCATTAACAAGAATTCTTGTTCTTTCCGTTCTCCCACAAAATTCGGGCGTGTGTGTGTGCGTTTTTTTTCGATTCTCTAATTGTTTGGATTTTTAAGTATTGTTAATGTTAATTTTAATCAATACTATGGTTGGCTGAGCAGTACTTTTTGTCTTCAAAACGTTAAATGAAATATTTTTCGTTAATAACTTTCATAATTTTTTTTCTGCGGATTTGTTATGCATTTTTATTTTTGTAAACAATTATTGCCTTACAAATAATTATTCATGTATTCAGCTTTACACGCACATACATTGCTTTTGGATCTAGCACAACTGGTGGTGGTGGCAAATTTAGACAAAAGAAATCTCAATTCCTCCTCTTCTCCCGCATCGAAATGTATACAAAAAAAGGACGATAATACTGGTGGGTGTATAGTGTATAGTGGTCGTCACCAAGTCCCGTTTTTGTGTTTGTATATATATTTCTGTGTAGGAAATTAAATAAGAATTGTCAAAGTGAAATTATCATTCGTTTCTTTTTAATGTATTGTCGAAACTCAAAACACAGAAACAACTCATATAACATAGGAACGTACTTGGTGTGCCCGAAAATGGTATCTTCTTCTCAAATATCTTATTCAAAAAAACGTTATCAATGTCATCATCCTTTTCAATTTCACCTTCTCATCATGATAATATGATATCCCAATGTAGAATGTCTAGCGAATTCGGTACTTAAATATCAAACCGCATCAACATTAAAATTACCTGAAATTGATTCGATTGGTACAATATTGCCAAAATCAACAAGCTCTCCATCATTGATTCAAAAAAATGGTTTGAATCATCGACGCATCATGAACGATGATAACAAAAGAATCAGAACTAATCATTCAAAATTCGTTAGCGGAATGCATTCCATAATAATCGATCAATCAAATAAACAACAAATGGTGATGGGAAATTCAAATCAAATGACATTTGATGAATATTTTAGTAAGTTGATAAAATGTATGCTATATGATATGTTCTTAAAAAAAAAATTTCATGTGCTTTTGCATTCTATGTTCAAATCTCTCACATTAATTTTATTAATTTTATTAATTTTATTAATTTTATTATATTTACTTTCGGGAATCAGAAGTTGCCATTATATTTTTATATGAGTTTATCTGCCGAGAATCATTGGAGAGCATGATTCGTCGATAGTTCCAAATGATTCGATTTAAAATGTTTTCTTTTCCAAAGGATCACGAAAAAATTGGCATGAAGAGCGGAACGAAATTCCCTTGGAATCACCAAAACAGTGTAATAATGAATGCCAAAAGACTGAAGAACCAGCAGCAAATACTATATCAGAAACACCGAAAATAATTTCAACAATTTGTTCGCCGATCGTTCCAGAATTGGAATCCAACCAGCCGAACAAGTCAAATGTACCAAACGCTGTATTCGATTTAAATTACAACAGTAATATAGAATCATTGCAGACATCTGATTCGTATAATGTTCCAGGTAGCAGCGGTACAATGAAAGAGACCCATATATTTACATTGAACAAATTGCAACCTGAAACGGATGCTGAGCTAAGTGTAGACAGCAACTCAGTTGATAAAAAACATTCATCTGAGGAAACTGAACGAGTGGTGATTATCAATGACAATGTTGTGAAAAAAGAATACCGAGATATTGAATATGATCCAAAAAAAGTAATATCATTAGATGAATTCAGTGATTTTCAATTTGTAAATACAACAACTAACATAGCAATGGAGCAAATTACCTTAGAACAAGGCCATAATCCATCAATTGAGCTTGAATCAAATGCTGTAATAAATAATAATAGTGAATCAAATAGTGATATTGTGAATACAATGTCTAATTGTAATGGGATTGAAAAATCATATGCAATTAATGTGCTGAATTCGTTAACAATCAAAATAGATGAGCCGAAAAATGATAATTATAATAATCAAATCGAAAATTTGAAACAGCTCGATGAACCAATTTTCGTGAACAATACAAATTTACACACTGATATATCAGTATGCACATCTGCAGAAATCCAACCAACCACAAGCGAAACATATACCGACAAAAATAAAATGATATTAAATGCCCCAACGATGATGCTCTCGAACATTCTAAAACCTCAGCTGGTTTCAATAGTAAAACCTACTGTTGGGACATCAATAAAATCGTCACCAAATATTGAATGGCCTGGACCCGGAATCGATACGGAACAATTGATGCAGCTAGAGCAACGATTCTGTGCTCAGTCCCAAATGAACGGAGCCATGCACCTAGAAAACGGTAACAACACTGTGAAAAATTCATCGGAAAAGTATTCTGAGGACGATGAGTGGACTGAATTTGTTTCAGTTGAACAGCCACAAACACCCATCACTAATATACTTAGCAAAAACTTATTAAAACAACAAAATGATGAGGATGATTGGACAGAATTTGTATCATCGACTGTTCCAATGAACATAAAGCGAACTACATCAAATACAAATGATATTGACTCAGCTAATGACTCAATTATTACTTCTTGGAATTGTGATGAAATGTCTATTTCTATGGCAGATATCAAGCCGAAATCAATGTATAATGTTTCTAAAAATCAAAGAACCAGCTATATGGTTCCGTCACATTCTGAAACCCCTAGTATGATATCGACCTTACCGGATTTGAGATTTGCAGCACCAAAAAGCTTAGTGCACATGCCAAATTCATCATTTATGAAAAAATGATTGTCTGAGTTAGGTGGAACACACCACGATTATTTTTCAATGCATATAGATATATGAATGCTGTTAATATTATGAAACGTGTTAGATATGCTAAACACATGTGTGTACTTATTTGGAATAATTCGTTGATTTGAAACGTAAATTTCACCCACCTCATAATGGGACAAAAAGAGAAAATATATTTGTTTATAAATTTAAATTAAAATTATGGACGCAAAATGGGATAAACGAATAATAAATCATCTGTATATTTAAAAATATAACACTAGCGCTGCACATCGTGCAGTTTACAACTAAATGTAAAGCAATACCTTTGCCAATGTGGTAAATTCTAATGAGATGAATAAAAAATTGGTTTGACTCACTTCAACATAAACGTAAATACGTGTTAATTTGTATTTGTATCCTACATAGGGTGATGCTCATATGCATTTTTGTTGAATTTCAATGACGGCATAGCATCATTGTAGGAGCTTGGGCCCGAAAAGAATCCCCAAAAATTTTCAGCTCGATCAAAGAACTCTACATAGCTCCGACTGGACCATTTATGTACTCAAACCAAAAATATCATAAATGAAAGCCTCGTAAAAAGTTAGTGAAAAATGACTACTCGCACAATTGAATGGCCCAGAATGAAAATGGACCCTTTCAACTTTGTGTAGCAAGAATTGAACATAAATCGAATGCACCATAAGAAATGAACATGAAACAAATGCGCCATAAGAATTGAACATGATGATGTTCAATTCTAATGGCACATTTATTTCATGTTCAATTTTTGTGGCGCTTTCGATTTATGTTCTATTGTTGTGGAACATTTTACTCATGTTCAATTCTTGCAGCACATTTCTTTCGTGTCAAATTTTAAAAAATCATTTTTTTCATGTTCAATTATAATGGAACATTTTTTCCAATTTTACCACAAGATCAACATTATCTTAATCGAATCTACTTATGCTCCCATTTATGAAAATCGAAACGAGAAGTTTCCACCATTTTCGATTTTCGAAATATGGACCGTTAAAAAACGACTTTTTGGTTATTATCCGAACCATGAGAGCATGATAATCTTATATGAAAACAACGGAGAACCCGTATTCAGTTGACCTGTCGCGGCTCCGTGTGCAACATAAAAACACGAGAGAATGGCAGTGTCATATGAAAATAGCGGAAAACCCGTACTTGGTGAATTTTTTCACTGAAAATAAATTTGGGCTCTATCGATTCTTCTCGATGTCCAATTCATGAAAATTGAAACGAGAAATTTCTGGCGTTCATGATTCACGAGTAATTGTCATTTGGAAAATAAATTCGTTTTATTGTATTGGTGTGATTTACACTACACACTTTATAGAAAGTGTATTACGCATTACGAATTAAATTCTTATTGCACAATACATATTCTATAAAGAACCGCACAAATACAATGAAAGAAATTTTGTTTTCGAATGACAATTTTTCGAGAACCATGATTCCAAGAACGTTTTCACTTCGATTTTCATAAATGTGACCATTGGTAGATTCGATTAAAATAATGTTGATTTTGGAGTAAAATTAAAAAAAAATGTCCCATTATAATTGAACATGAAAAGAATGATTTTTTAAAATTGAACACGAAATAAATGTTCCTTTTCAACTTTGTACATCAAGAGTTGAACATAAATTGAATGTTCCATAAGAATAGAACATTGAACGAATACGCCATAAGAAATGAACATCATCATGTTCAATTCTTATGGCGCATTTGTACAATGTTCTATTCTTATGGAACATTCAATTAATGTCCAACCCTTGATGTACAAAGTTGAAAAGGCCCATTTTCATTCTGAGCCATTCAATTATTATCAGACATTCACAATTCGGTAAAATAATACCTAATAGTAAAATACCGCGGTATTTACCACCAGTAAATACCGTGGTATCTGTGGTATTTACCATCGGTATATGTTTTGTAATTAATGAAATAATTATTCAATATTGAATATATTCGATATAAAGATGCGAAAAAAAAGGATCGGACATCTTCGTTCTCTATTTTTACGAAATACCAGTGGTATATACCAATGGTAAATACCGCGGTATTTTACTATTAGGTATTATTTTACCGAATTGTGATTGTCTGATTATTATATAGTTTCTTTACAGGTGGACCAAGTTCTGACCCCCTTAGCCCCATTGAAGAGGGGTCCAACACCCAAAAACTATTAGAAATGAAAGCCTCGTAAAAATTTAGCTAAAAATGACAACTCGCACCGTTATAGTATTGCTATTTTTACAGCTGAAGCGACTTTAGACCCCAACAATACCCCAAGGGAGTTCCCACAGGACCAAATTATCAGAAATGAAAACCTCGTGAAAAATTAGCCAAAAATAAATATACACATTAGAGTGGTTCGATTTTTGATGAAATCGATGGCTCATGAAATAACCTCCGGAGGACATCTAGCAGATACCAAAATAGCCAACGAACCAATGGAAATAGTAGAAATTAGTTTTGCGCCAGAGCTGTTTTCAATAACATATTTGACCAAAAATCGGCTTTTTGAATGAAATACACTGCCAAGAAACTTGGAAGTAACGCTTGATGTATCATATCAAGCTTTAGAATCGTTCAATGTTTGTTTGTTTATTCCACGCATAACTCATTATCCATGGCGGCTAGAGCTCTGAAATTTTGACACAATATTTAACTTGCCCACACTTCGGGACATATTTTTTTATTTTGGGGCTAGCACCGCTGTATACCCCGGTCCTGCATATCTCATCATTGGTGGCAGCTAGAGCTCTGAAATTTTGATATAATATTTATTTTTTGAATATCTCGAGATATGTTTTCCTATTTTGACATAGCATATTCTAGCATAATAACAAAATAATATAGGGAGACTCAATAACTTGAATCCGAAACCTCCGATTCCTTTCAAAATTTTACAGGAGACGTAGTTTTTAATAACATTGCGATTTTGCATAGTGGCAATGCTGGTTAAACCTCCTGGAGGTTAGCTCTAGT
>GL502547.1:29567-47693 GCA_000149185.1 Mayetiola destructor
GATCAACACGCAATAAGGTATATTTTTGTGACATCTCGATTTTCTTTTCAGTATCATAAGAAAACGACGCTTGAAGCATCCTGTATATGTAGTATCAATAAGCCCAAAGAACTCAATACAAGATAATTGAAAGAAAGAAAGAAAAAAAAAACAAATCCAAACACAAATTAATATCAAGATATTTTTCAAAGTATTAACCGAGCAGCATATATTTTGAACGGATAATGTCATGTCAGCAAGTACCACGTATACCCGAAGATCCGTACATGTTTACGGAGTCACCCATCACAACAACTTATTTTACCTCACCGGTACATGTAACTTAAACTGTTTTACTCATTTTTAAATGTAAATCACAAATTTGCGAAATTTTGAAAAGAGAAAAAAAAAAAAGCGTTTATAATCTTTTCGTTTGTTGATGTGATATTTTTATGGAATGTGAGCATAAAATTTTTCGATTTATTATTATAAACACATACATATAATATCAATTGAGATAACCGATGATTTTAAGTGTAACCAATGTTACAATCTGAAACGAGCCATTCTAAGCATCGGCGTCTTCTTATGAGTTTCATTATTCCATACTGACTAGATTTCAGTATTTTGTTTTCGAGAAAATAATAATCGATTGTTAATTAAATGAAAATATTAATAATTTTGATTGCGCTTTTCTGCATAATGTTTTTCAGGTACAAAAGCATTCATTTGTAAAATCGTCGGAAAATGTGTTTTCGCGAAAGTTGAATAGATTCATAAACAAATCGAATGAAACATTTAATACAAATGGCCAAAGGCATAATGGACCGATTTACGGTAAAACAACATTGTCCACCAGACAAATACCATCGATAGATACAAACATAGAAAGCACTGACGCATTGTTTGAGAATGATGAGACGTCAAAAGTACAAAAACGAACTTATAGACGATTGCAGTCAACCAATAGCATTACAAATACTGAATTTAAAACTATAGCTAATGTTGAATGGGAAACATTGAAAAGAAAGCAAACGCTAAAGTCACTCCCATCACAGGGACCATTGGGGCCAAATAAAAAAAAACACCTCAGCTCTGTAAACCAATCTAAGGTTTCAAAAATAGTTCCAGTAACATTTTCGAGTGTCAAAAACAATCCATCTGGATGTGTTGAACAATGTATAGATATTAAACAAAAGTCATCTGACACGCACGATGGTCAGAAACGGTTGAATGACTTGGTGAGCGATCTTGATAAATCAAATCCATACTATTTCGATTCAGTTAAAGGTGTTTCGGAACATGTTGTTAGGACAGACAAAGAAACCGTTATTATCGATTTTCCAACAAATAATTCGAATGTTTTATCCAAATCAAATGGCTTGAGTAAATTAAAGAAACAACCAATGCCCGAGAGGAAAGATAAAACAAAAGGCGAAACATGTAAAAAAGTAATCAGTAGGAGAAAAAGTGTTAGCTCTGTTAAATATTCAGCAGCAGTTGCATCAGATGTAGTGAATAAACAAGCGGCACTACAACGAATACCACTGAAAAAAGCACCAAACGAGATAGCATCCAAAAAGCAGCTAAATAAAACCGAATCAGCCTGCACAAAACGATTTCGAAAAGAATGGCATGCTCCTGAATCATATATTTATGATGATTTAAGCTCAAATGAGCTGAATGAACATTTCGATATTACACCATGGACACAAAAGTTCTGGTTTCGTGATATACCAAATGAAAATTTATTGACACGTGAACAGCGGCTGGAAACTAAACGAGATAATCTACGGCGTCAAGCATTTCAATATGCCGAAGCTCAAAATTTCCGCAGCAAAGTTATAGCAAAGAAACGATTGATTACAGTAGCCCAAGCGCTTACTAAATTCAAAAAAGAACGATATAGGTGGGTGTTTGGTAATTGTATTTGTGTGTACTTAAGATGTACTATGCTAATTAAATGATTATATATGCCATTGAAATAGGGTTATTTCATCAAAATGCTTCATTCAATCATGTTCGAATACGGCACTAGCAATGACAGCATATTGTTATCTTCATATAACACTTAACAAAGATCAGAAATTATTTCATCCGTGTACGGCGAAATTTTCGGATAATTCACAGTGTCGTGTACCTGTTTTTGATATCAGCCACGAACTACCGTTGTGCCGTGAACATGCATGGAAACGCGTATGCTTAATTTTCGAATATCTTATTGAATTGAATGCAATAATGCTTTTCTCACAAAAATATTTATCATTAACATTTTAGGATAATTACAATAAAATCATACATGAGCAAAAACCGAAGAAAAATACACGAAACAAAATAAAATCTAACGAACCACTACAACAATCCAAAACGCATAAGAAGAAAAACGATATCGATTATGGTGAAATAAGAATACTATCGTTGAATGGTAGCCTGGAATCCAAGCTAAATGAATCAAATGCCAAACCAACAACATTGAATTCGAATATTAATTCAAATAAAAATAAAACTGATAGCGATTTTATTTGGAGGAAGAGCACATCGAGATTAAATGATAGTGCACAAACTGCTATAACTAAAACCCATTCATTTGTACCTGCAAAAAATCAATCAATTATATCGGATGGCACTGGTTTAACAATGTACCATTCATCCAACAATGCTTCTACAAATTCAAAAATAGAACTTCAAAATGTACTGTGTGCTGGTGAGATTAGTTCTAATTATGAAAAAACAAATGAGTCGAACATAGTTGTTCTCAGCGATTCTGAATTGATAAATGCATCCGATGGAATCGGTAATTATTATTCTTCCCTACCAAAAAATGCATAATGCATGTTTTTTTTTTACCTCTATGGCCGAAAAGTGTCTTTAATTATTGTTATTATTTTACTCTTTCAAACAGAAATTCCGTTGGGTGAGGCTAGGCTTTTGGAAGAACATGATTTAACTAATGTTTTGAATCAATTGCCAGAAGATGCATTTAATGATCTATTCGAAGGTAATTTTTAATGGCGTTTGAATCAACCATCAAAAAAACAACCATAAAAATAGCTAAAAAAAAATTTTTTTTTGTTAATATTTTTTAGTTCAACAAAGCGATCACTACGAACCAACGCAAAAGGAGCAAGACGAATTAGCACGAGCTCTAGAAGAAGTGGACGAACAAGTGAAATCTTTAGAACAAATGACTGGTTCAACAAATTTTCTAGACAATTTTTTTAAATGTTAACTATGAAATTCTGGTTGAAAGTTCTTAAAAACATTGTTCAAATTAAATTGAATTTTGAAGGTGATAAAATAAAATGAACCATCCATCGGAGTATTATGGCATTGATATTTATTATGGCATTGGAGCTTTGGCATGTTTTATTTTACTTTTATTTGCATATATTGCCAATTTCTTTTCTTTTTTTTTGGTTCTTTGTTTAAATCATTACAATACCAAAGAAAAAAAAATTCTCTGTATTCATTCCGAGCAGAATAAACTTCTCAATTTGACTCTCGAACCAATAATGATTGAATGAAAGAAAACAAGCTTTTCCATTTTCAACAGTAACAAATAAAATTTGAACCCTTCTGATTGGTGAAAATTTGAGCTACAGTGCAAGCTCACAACTCTTAAGTAGTTTGTTCTTTGGCTCCTTAAGAAGAGTGAATTCTTAAGATTTCTGAAAGTTTTTCGAATAAACGAAGATTTTATGCTTTTTTATTTTGATTACTTTTGGGATAAAACTTTTGTTTTTGGTAAATTAAAAACATTTAAGCACTTGGACGAGTGAAATAATCGGTTATCGCGACCTGTTTCGGTGGCTTCAACATTTGTTTTTTAAAAATATCCAATCGAAGATGAAGGAGATTTGCCATATGCCTGTCAGCGTATTCCGTGTTGTGCTCGTTCCATTTAATCAAAGTACTTTTATGCAAGTGTTTCTGTTGGATTGTCAGCAAATTTTATACTTGTTAAAATGTTCATTCTTATGATTGGAATGATTTAGAACCGAATGTATATGAAAGTGATTAAGTTACAGATAAGAAAGAATGTTATCGATGCATTACGTCTTAATTATTCACATATTATCACTAGATGCTGTGAACAATGAATTGCTTGGTTAGCACTCATGTCAATGAAAAAAAAATTTGCTTTTAACAAACTCATTTCGACAGGTCAAAGTCGAAATATCGGACACGACTTCAGAACAGTCGACTATATTAATTTTCGACCGTACAATGGTCGGTATGAAATGAATTTGGCGACCGGTACAAGGGTCGAACATTAACGTAGTCGACTGTTCTGAAGTCGTGTCCGATATTTCAACTTTGACTAGTCGAAATGAGTGCATTTACCGTCAATTTTTTTTTAACTGAACAGTTTGCGAAACATATAGGACAATATGCGAATATATAAAATTTTCTCTGTCTTCATTGGTTCTGATAATATCTCACATGAAAAAAATCGAATTGTCATGAAAATATCAATTGAAAGCGATAGTAAAGATCAACGTTAAGAAAACTTAAGTAAAAACTTAAGATTTCAGGGAGTTATGCATGATCAAAATTAGCTTAAGTTATCTGTACACTTAAGAATTGTGGTACTTAAGAATTGTGAGCTTGCACTGTATTGAAATCATAACCTAAAATATCGATTTTCTGACGCAATAAACGTCAAATTAAATTGTCATTATTTTACATGAAAATATCGTGTGTGCTGTACTATTCAATTATTCAGTAAATGTTGCAACACTCGATTAATTCTAATATAAAATAACGTTTGTATTTGACGAACGTTTTCAATATCATAAACTTTTTATAATAAAAACAAAAAAAAACCTCAATAAAAAAAACTTGATTCTGTTTAGCTGGTTTACAGATAACTTAGAATGTCGATAAATCAAATTTGTTCAAGAGCTTTGAAATATCAAGCACGTTTTTTTAGTTCAAGAAATAATACATCATTGGCTCTATTTAACGCTATTGCAGACGTTTTACGCTATGATAAAGGTAATTTTCATAAGATTACACATTATACATTGTTTCTAAAGTGTGTTGTTAAAGAGTTGAAAGTTTTTTCCGAAATGTTCTCTGGTTATGTATTGTGTGATTTGGTTTATAAAATAAGAAAGTCCACGCAAAATTCAGTTCATTCCAAATTCCAGTTCTATAAGAATATAAAAAATGCATGTTTGAAACGAAATCGTAAAAATTTATTATTTTCCATTCGATAAATAATGATTGAATTACTCTGGCTTTAGACTTTAGAACGAATTGAATAAATATAATAAATAAAAGAATTAATTTTATTTTTATTTAAAGGGCACAAAAACTACGCCTTAGAAAAGGGAGCTACTCGATACTGGGAATTGAACAACAAAAGCCAATATTATTGCATAGGCGCATCTGGACCAATTAAGCTCGAAAATGCTTCAATTCAATCAAAAATACTTGGTCTAATTGATTTTAAAAGCTTGGTATTTTGTATTTGTATATGTTGCTTATATAACCATTCGATAGTTATACTTAATGTAAAATGTCTTCTTTCCCACTTCAGGAGGATAACAAACTACATATTGATATTGTGAAATGTCCAACTATTCTTACTGCCAGAATTTTAACAGCATTTCCCCATCAAGGACTTGATCATGAAAGCATTCACGTTATCAAATTATCCTACGATCACTATACGGATAAAATTCAAGGAAAATTAGATGTAAGTTTTTTGCCAAAGCTAATTATTATTATATTCGTCAAGCAATGTTTATCGTGTTCATCCATATAATTCATTTCAGTGTCTTATTGCTGCCAATTTCATTTGCAAAAAATTGTATGATCGGGGAGCGTTCAGTTTTTATTCTGGATCGGGTATTAAAAATGCCGACCACGAAATTCTATTCCACTCACCGAATAATGTTGACCATGATAAGATGAAAAATTTACACGTCAATATTACATTTCGGAACGGTTGTTGGAGAATACAAACATTGGATGACAATGATGTGGGAGTTGTTTATATTGACCACATAATTGACAGGAGCTCATTGAAAAAACTTATTGAAAAGCGATCAATGTTATAAAATTAAATAGTACATATATTCATAATAAAAATGCAATAACTGCTATATGTCTGTTTAGATGTTAAATTTTTATAAAAGATATTTTTTAGCCACTCCAGAAAATAATTATAAATATTTTCTCTTCAGTTGGACAGAGCACTAAATATTGTATAAAAATATTAATGGCTGTGCGAACATCTCAACCATCAATACTGAATGAGTGTGGACAGTGGACAAAGTACAACCTTGTATGAGGGGGCATTCGGTTGTCAAGCTTGAGAGTGGAAATATTATCCAATTTATATGTGAATGAAAGCATGCCGCAATGGCAGGGCGGATAGTGGCTGTTATATGTATTCACACAACCAGCTAACCACACTGCCAACGCGTTTAACCTTTTTTCAGTTGAAGTTCCGTTCAAGATTCCCATTTTGAAATTGTAGAATCATTTAAAATCAGGTCTGATGCTATGTAATCTAAGACTTCAATCGGCGAAAATATCAAGACTAAATACATACCTTTCAAAATATTTGACACAGTTTTACGCTTCCAATTGAGAAAACAACAAAATAAAATAGTTTTGTTTAATTAAAGTTTTTTTATTGCTGGTAAATCGTATTTATTACTAGAATCTGAAAGAGTTAATAGAAATGTGTGTTTATATCAAAATGAAGAGTTTAATGGTAACGGATTTTTTTGATGCTTAAATGATGAATTATCTTAAAATTTACATAAGAAAAAAAATCCAAATTTGAATGAATGATAAAATTGATTGTTTTATAGACTGGTTTATTTGCTTAAGAGTTTTTCATCATTTGTACCTATAGTGCCAACAAAAAATTCATATAAAATCCTTCTTTTCTACAACTCTTTCCATGTTATTTTTGGATATTTGCCCAATTTATTGAATTCAAAAATGTAAAATAAACTAAAATTAATTTAAAACTGAAAAGCTGAAATACAATAATAAATAAATAATAAAAAAAAAATCAATCACAATAAGAATGAAAATGATAAATAAAATAAGAAGAACGTTTGCTCTGGAGTGTCGTACCAGATAGTGCATTTACAAGTATTGAATTTTTATGCAAACGCACTTCTGATACGTACTCCAAAACTAATCAATAAAAAATGGCACAAGTCGGTTGTTGAGTATCGATCACCATATGTGAGCAATCGGAAACGCACCACTTATATGTTTTCGTCACTTTTCAACCGTTGATATTCTTTTATGTTTCCATATGTTTTACACGCGTTAAATTGTTGCAGCGATAGTTGCAATTGTTGCGTTTCAACTGACGTTGCTGTTGATATTAAACATAGTTGTTTCAATGATTGGAAACTATATTTCATCAATTTTTTCAATTTTTTTTTTTAATTTTCCTTTTTCGCTTGCTCAGTTTGAAAGAGGTGCAATTCATGTATTGAGCCTATCACTGCACCGGAACAATCTTCAGTTTTTTTACTCATTGAATCTCTTTTTTCGATATTTCTTAATACATGCGTTGATTTGGGTTACGCCCTAATTAATAAGTAGCATGATTTTGTGCATGCATTGTTCGCAATATATGTGCATCAATGCTGAAGAAAAGTAAATCGATATTTTAAGCTTATTTAATTGATGCTATTAACGTTTGTGATCCAAAGTAATGAAATTCGCATACTTTAAAAAATAGTTTCAAAGAGAAAAGTGATTATTAATTGATTTTCTTTCACTTGTTGTTTTGGTTTCCCTCGGTTGAACAAAACCATTCGGTAAGTGCAACTGAAATTCGATTTAGATATGAAACCTCGGCTCAGAAGGAGACTAAAAATTGACAACATATCCAATATTGGACCAATACCATATAGTTCGATTCGGGTGTAAATTGCACATTGTGCGCCATCAGTTGACATTGATCGACAAGCATGGGAATTATGCAATATCCGTTAATGATGATTATAACAATATTATCATCATTAAAATGAATCCTTTGAAAAGAAAAAATAGGTTTCGTGTCGAATTCGTTGTCAACGTATAAATTAAAACATATGATTGCCATCGAAATAACAAATGTTACCAGAAGTCATCTATGAGCTCAACTGACAGAGTTCTCTAAAAATGATTTAAAAAAAAAAAAATAATCATGAATTCTATTATTCGGATAGTGCAATAAATAGATCTCATTCACAGTGCTTCAACATTTAATTGCGTCGGTCGTACATGTATGCTGAATGTAAATCGCGAATGAATTTCTACCGAATGTCACCTATTGAATATTTTCGAATGTACTCGAGAATTATAAATGTAAAATATGTTGAATACTATGTCAAATTTACAGTACTTGGCCTATAGCTTATAAACACCACGCCTTCAAGCCATTTTAATTTTAAGAAAATATGTTCCGAATTTATATGATGCCTTACAAATCTTCCAATTCCTATTTATTCTTCTCAATTTACTCGTTCTATTGATCAACAATAAATGAATCGAATAATAATCAAAACATTATTGTCTTTGAATGCACTTGAAAATAATAATATTTAATTATTACCAGTTTTATTCAATCGTTACTTTGATCATGGTGTTGCATACCTCATAATTGCGCATATACATATATCATTATACAATGCTGAATGATATGCATGGCCCATATCGTTTAAACTGCACAAAATACTTCAATTACCAATGCTAGAATGGATTCGAGTAGGTTTGAAATTTTGATTTATGTCAATAGGCGAGAGTGGTTATTCACATAAAAAGTTAATTCATTCGGAGTTGGTAATCGTTTGAATCTCCTACACAGAAATGTGGGTGGATTCGAGCTAAAAATCAGTACATTTAAACAGGATCGACGTGTATGTCGAACCAAAATTTTGGTACATTAGATGATCAATAATCATTGATCATATGGGAAAAAAGGATCATCTTCATGAACCATCGCACTAATAGAGCTTTGAATTATCGTTATAAAAACAATTCTATGAAAAAATATTACTATTTTTAACAATGGATACAGATCATTGTCAAATGATATATTGTCAATGAAAAAATATGCAGTTGATCGATGAGAATTTTTAAGTTATATAATTATCTCTGTTTCAAAAATATAGTGAGCTTTTGAATAATAAAATTCAACTTTATTTAAACTGGCCATTTGATACAAGGTCTTTTGCACTTTTTGAAATTTCAATCTATCTTTCGTGTTCTACTTCGTTGCCAAAATTAATGATAACTTTTTATCAAAAAGGAATACTTGACACGCAAATCAATTGAATGCTTAAACATCATTTTGATTAATAAACACTTGCACTAAATTGAATCAAATTTGAATACATTTTCCACTTCAATCAAACGAAAAATGAACGAAACTATTCAAAATACGGTAGTTTTTGGTTCATAAATGATGTTTAATTTCAAATGGATATCGTTAAATATATTTTAACCAATAGGTTAATCGTTTAGATGCATCTCACTGATAGACACAATCAAATTCTCTTCGATTTATGGTCAATTTCGATAATTTTCAATGAACGACTATCAATCGATTACTTGAATCGAATTTATTTTGTTGGCTTTAATAATTCTCTCTCGCTTTTATTAAAGCTACTTTACAACTGTTAATAGCTTTCAATAAGACATTAGACCCAATAACTTTTGAATTGCATTTACTTATAGTGAAAAATATTTTGAAAATACACAATGAGGAGGGGGAAAACGATAAATGAGAAAGAAAATATGATCCACACGACACACACACACTGTTTGCTAAAATACATGGTATAAGGTTTGATCGATCGTTTTGATGAACATTCACACAAAATACATGGGCCTACAATCGAGAACAGTAGTCTAATAAATGGCATAGCAAATTTTTAAATTTTCTTCTAAATACTCGAACACAGAAGTGCTCACACATACCAAACTTTTATATATGCAATTTCCTCTAAAACGAGCCCAAAAATGTGTAAAATATAGAACGAATAGATATAAAATAAAGAGAGAAGGAAAATCATTCAATATTAAACCAAAACACAAGCTATATGCATACTTTATATGAATTCATTACACAAAATTAACTTAAATGAAAAACAAACATAATCCGATAAAGAATGAAAAAGAAGAAAATATAGTACTCAACACTAGTGAAAATAGATTTTTATTAGCTGCGTGCAGTATCACACTATCACAACACAAACTAATTCATCTGCAAACAAATAGCACAATTGTCTTACAATTGTTAATGTGTTGCTTAGAAAATACATGTATATTTTGTATTTCGCGTAATAAATGTCTTGTTTTTTTCTTTCTTTTTTTTTCTGGTTACCTCAGTGGGCCGTCAATTTTGGTCACGTTCAATTTAATATATGTAATAGGTATGGTTCTTCTAAAAGAACCATCGGTTTGGTTGCCGAATAATTGGTTCTCAAACGAGAAATGGTCCTTTTAACGAGACTTTACTGTAAAAATATATGTATGGTTTTGATAATCTTATGAAATAGTGGAAGCTTTTTAAAATTATTCTCTCAATATTCATAAGAAACAATTTTCTTAAATTTATGAGATTCTAAACTGAATATATTTAGCTTTACAGATTTAAGAGATTAAGCAAGATGAGATTCCATCTGAAAAAGTGCACAATTTTCCTTCTAGATGATTAAATGCCATATTCATTACATTTTTATCAAATTCGCGACTCAAAAAATATGTCGATTGTGCAAGTGCAGGGAGCATCGCACACAACCTAATAATTTATTTTTCGTTTACCGCTAAAAGTTGGTTTTAGTTAGTTGGGACGTATTTTATTTGAGTAAGCAGGCTTGAAAAGCTGTTGTATGGATCATTAAAATTGAATAAGAAAATTTGTCAAATTTCTGTCGGTGACAAAATTTTGTCATTGACAAAATTTCGACAAAAAAAACTATTTCTGAACTTCCAACCCATATAACATATTTAGAGTTCTGCTGCAGAATTCATTTAAAAAAAAATCCAAATATGTCAAATTGATATTCAAAATTTAAAGTGCGTAAATCTCTTCAGAAGATACAATTAATCGTTATTGTTTTGTTTTTTGCTCGTTTTTTGTCCATTCTTTTCGCCATTTTATACAAAGATTTTTGGTTGCAAAGTTTTTCGGTGCTACATTTATTACAAACCAAAAATGATTTACGAGATTATTTATATGAAAGAAACGAAGAAATAAATGGTGTCAAAAACATTTACATGTAATTTGAAACATAATCGGGGATCAGTCACATTGTAAGGCCAATAAATGCATAAAACTTGTTACACATAATGTATATTTATGCACAACAAGTGCATAACTGCATTTGGTTTTTTATCGGTTTTCTTTTCCTTATCTCATTATGAAAAATTACAATTCTTCATTTGTTGTCCGATCGATCTGAGGCTTTGGATTTATGTATAACTTGGGAAATGCAACTGAGTGGCTTCAGAATATGGAGGGAGATAAAAATGGACATTTTCAACCGGGTCTGCAAAAAAAAAATCTTTTTACGGAAGATTGATATGAAATAATTATTATCGCTCATTTTTCTAGCTATCACAATATATAATAAAAAGCTTCCATCAACTGCCCCTGATCTCCCTCAGACCTAAAAATATCAGCCGATCCCCTATCTCTCAAAATGGCTTTTGAGCCCTTCGAAAAGCTCTAAACGTGCGCACCTCTGATCCACTTTATATCCAGTATGTATCTAGTTATTGTGTTTCGCTTATAATGGCCACTTAACCAAGGAATACCCCTGGGATAGATCGGACACAAACGAAAAAAATTCTCATACTTTTCAAAATTCCTTGATATTTTCAGAAATTTGCAGAATTTCCCTAATCTTTGAAAAAATATTAAAAAATCTAAAAAAATTTGGAAGTGGCCCAAAATTTCCAACGAAGAGTTTTTGAGATAATATTTGTAAGTTTTTAACAACCTGTGGTGTATATTTAGCATTTCGGTTTCATCGAATTCTGCTTGTAACATCACAAACAGTAAACATATTATCCTGAAGTGACTTCCTATTGTATATACGTTCAAATCAATGAAATTATTGATTTTTGGTGTTATCGTTTTCTTTTCACGGATTTTTTTTTTCCAATGCTAAAATTTTATTTATAATATGGGTTGGGTGAAAAATCTTTGCCAAATAAATTAAATATATTTATATGGTAGGAAAGTGAACAGTGAACAGTCATTACCGAAAGAAATATTGCATATTCATATGCAAAGCAGATGAGTGTGAAGGGCGATCGATTTAATTGTAGTTGAATGCTACAATTGCGCAAGCGAACATCAGTAATAAAAATCAAATCTCGAGAAATCCCTTACATATGTGCATTGTTTATATGAATTCTTTAGCTGAAGATCGTACATTTTTGTTTCTCACTAGTTACGTTTACTTTTCAAGACATATTGAGAACTAAATTGAAGCTGCTTTTATTTTTAGAAAATGAAAGATCAGAAATGTAACTCATGTGTTGCCGTTTTCTTTTTTTTCTTTTTTTTTGAATTCAACGATGAAAACTTTTAATAACAAGCAAAATTCAAAAGCGGGAAAATTGAAATATAGATCTACAGAAACAATCTATGAATGATGAAGATAACTTAAGGATCAACCATTTTGGGATAGCTCCGATAGAATTGAATATTATTTTATGCCATTTAATTATTTGTAATTGTTGATTTTTTCTATTTTTTTTTTCCGGAATTATAACATGTGTTAAGATGCATTATGATTACTTTAGACGACGTCTAGAGGTGTTTCGAAATACATTTAAAAAAATGAACTGCTCAAAATATTGACATACAAGTACATTAATAAAAATGAAATAAATCGATACGATTTAACAAATAATTCAGGATAAAAAGAAAATTAGATTCATATTGCTCGACTCCAGTACTTGATGTCTCACTTTGTTTGGATTGTGTATTGTGTATGAAAGTAATATCGAAGATTTGACTTGGCTTCCAAATTCACATGTACTGGTAGCGATTAAAACGTTTTTCGATAAAAGTCTATGCAAAAGACAAAGGTATGTATGGTTGTGCTTTAAGTTTTAATAATTGGAATAATATTCCAGAAAAGTATTACAATTTCAATTGCTATAATGTTGCAATAATCATTCGGATTGTCGAGTCCAAAGCAATGAAATTCTTTGATCATTTTTGTGTTTTAATTTTGGTTTAATCAACATTTGCGTCAATCACTTTCAAATTTTTTTAATGGAAAAAGAAAAATCAAATTGGACGCACTCGAAAAAATTCGATTTTGTGTTTCTGGAGTTTTTATTTTTGCTTTTTTTATTTATCAATTTGTGCCATTTTTTAATCATTAGTTATGCAATTAAATGCATTTTGCATTTAACTTTATATTTTATCACTATTTTATCTAAATACAATAGATATAGCAATAAAATATGTATTTACAAGTACAATTGAATATTGAATATACATACCATTTGCTATGGTTCCCTTTCAAGCCCATTTCATGATCAGATGTTTTCATAATTTCGATTAAATTTCGTGAAGAATCGAAAATAATGGATGAACTGATGACAGCAGTTAGCAGTACAATGATGATTTTATGCTCAATTCACTGAGATACCACCAGCTGTGTTCACTTATGTTGATTACATTTAAAAATAAAGCGACCACAGGGAGTACCCCAGCAAATTGGACAACATTTGTACATAATGAATCGATGCTCGTTACTGCATTATATAAGCTCAAATAATATCAAACACAACTATATCAGCACAATTATCTCAATATATTTGTCTCACATTTGATCTGCGAAAAGCGACCAAACTCATTTTGTCCGAATCTAAAAGCACTTTAAAGTTCAAAAAAGCACATTCCCATATGGTTGTATAGTGTATAGATGGCAATCAATTCCAAATTTAAAAAAAAAAAAAATAATAATAATCTATAAAATATTTCGGGTTTTGGGAATATTCAAAATTTAAAGAATGAATTTATCACTTACAATCAAACAAACAATTAAGTTTATTTGCAAATCGAAAAAAAATCCCATAAAAGTCGAATTCGTAATTTTTCTTTTTAACTTGAATCTGTTGTTGGAACAATAATAATGAATGCATCTCTTATTCAATCGAAAATATGCTGAAAATTTTCGTATAAAAATTATGAATTGATGGAAAATATTTAACAACAAAAAAAAAACCTAACAGACATACATCATTTACCCACTGGTTAAGGGATACTAATATAGCCCAATGGAATATTATTACGCCGTTATGTTATTGAAACAAAAACACAAACTGAAAAATATCGACGAATATCAATAGTTTTAATGCGTATGTCGAATAAATAGAATTGGATTTTTGGAAATAAGTATTCTTCACTGTTTAATGAGATCGCCATGCCAAACAAAATAGTATGAAAGAGATCTGCTTTCTGTCATCAGATCGCATCCTCAATTGCTTCGAAAAAAAAAAGAGACATCACAACAATTGCGTCGTATAGACTGGGCAAAAGCGACAAGAAAAAATAAACAAAATTAAATCACTTAAAGTTCAAATTGCCGATTGCTGATGATCAACAAATAATACATATTCAAATGATCCATCGCAACAGTTATTAATGCTCATACGCACTCGCATGTTGTATCCACGACAAATAAAAAAAAACCGGACCATGTCTTACTTTTCGAATCAAATGAATAAAACTTTTCTAGATTAAATAATTTTATAAATTGTGTTCAACCTTGATGATTGATGATGCACCTGAAACTATTCAACAAAATATTATTTTTGAAACACTTTTTCACTATTTATTGCGACTTTGTTTCTAGATAATTCCCGTTAAAATTTAACTATAAAATGATTTTGTATTTTGAATTGACGATATAAATGCGACGCATTTCATTCTGGCGCTTGAAAATATTGAATACAATTTTGATTCGTGTCCGAACGTTACGACTTATTTTGTATGATTGCGTTATTTTCTATAAACTTTTCTCGAATCGACATACAATACACATTTCCAATTCAGATTCAACGTATACATATCTTTATACATAAATGTATACAATACTAAGCATATTAATGTGTTCTGCAATGCAGAGTCATGCGTGTGCGCTCTGATGACGACCTTGACAGTGAACTTGAATGAGTTCCTGTTGTTTTATAAAAACACATGCACATCGATTATTGTCTACTCTCACATACTTGAACACTCAACACATAATAGACAAAGCTCTAACTACTATACATTTACACATAAGATTGTGTTGGGATGAGACCATGTTTTCGATTGTTTTATACGATTTCATGGATGATACATACGTTCAAATTTGATTTAAAAAAGATATTCATATATGATATACATAAACCATCACATTACCAATAGTCTCAGTATATTGTTCATTCCATAATATTGAAATCATGATGACGAATCAAATACGAACGATAAGTATTCAGAGAACTACAATTATGTGTTAAACGAATGATGTATTTGTTTGATCAAAAATTTACAATTTCGATTATTTTCCATATTTTTCTTCAGATATTACCGCTTATATTTAAAATTTAATGAGATAATATATTGAAAGTTTTTAAACATTTTTTTCTAAAATTTTGCTGTACTGCGGTGATATTCCATATCTATATAATAATTCATTATTATAGATCTATATATCGCGTTCGAATAAAAAAATGTAAACATCACCAATGCAAATCAACAATTAATGCGTCGTAGGCGACCAATTTCACACTTTGATATGATCGTAATGAATCGAACGAATAATAGCTAGATATCGGGCCTGGCTATGCCTATGCTTCTTTATTGTTTTTTACAATACTTACCAAAGTCAAAACATCGCAACTTAGAAAAGTGGTTAAACTACAAATAGATGCATTTATTTATTGATAATTTGAACCGTATGGATCAACAAAAGATTGATGAATCTCAAAATTGTATTGAAAAAAGATATGCACAAAGTTAGTTTTAAAATGAAGTCTCTAGAGCATGTAGTCGTCATCTACTAAATTTGTTTGTTTTGTTTTGTTTTTTTTATTTTTTATTTTTTTTTTTAACAATGGTTCAACACACACTGAATTCTGGAAAACGTCTGTTCACAGGAAAATTTTGCATTGATATGAAAATCAAAATTTACGAAGATGGCAATGAATTTTCAACGTCATATGTTTGGTTGCAAATGGTGTCGTGTCAGAGTTTAATATAGATGAAAGACTGTATAGGTCTCTGTTATTTCATTCGCTGAACATAACACACATCAACGTAAATAATCACACATATGTACAAATAATACTCTGTATGTCTCTCATCTGAAATTTATTATAAAATTTCAATTTTCAGGAGTTTTATTATGAATTTATGGTCTATATTGAATGCATACAGCATTTTGCATTCCATTATTGGAACAAAACTCGAATTATTCGAATCATATATTGCTCTCTGATTAATTTCGAAATTATTGTCAAACATTACTTGATGACAAATTTCTAACAATCATTGAAACTTATACTTGCGCCATTGAATTTTAACAGCTATATATAAAGTGATTTTTATTTGCGTTGCACATAAATACATATAATGCCGACGAACGAGGAGGCAAGGAAACTTGACATTGAAAATATTCGCTATTATATAAATGCATACCGATACGCAAAATATCCAGTTGCTGGTATACATGAATGCATGTATAAATATTACAAATAAAATCGTTTCACAGTCATCCATATCGAATTTGAGAATTTGCGTTTCAAACAATTTTTAAGACAAAACACATTTTCAATTAGATGTGCAGACTAATTCGGATTCTTAATATTGAAAATCTATCTGTTGGCACCTCGAACCTGTACGGTGCATTCAACACAAATCACATAATGTAACTTGCCCAAATCAAATAGCAAAAAAAAAAAATATGCATGTATATTTAAACTTCACTTTCAACGGAAAAATGGTGAAGTGAACCGATTGAAACATTCGAGCATTACAAACCCAATGATATTCAAATCTGTTGGAAATTTTTGCATCATCTCGAAAATAATCCACTCATGGATAGCTATACGATTTTTCTCTATTATCTATACTAAATTTATTATTTATATAAATACTTGCCCAATAATGTGACTTTAAATATCCTATTTGCAACTTGCATAATGAACATTTGAAATGAAACTAGGAAAACGGAGGATTGGAGAGGAAAATTTTAATAAATTTGACCTTGGCCTCAAGTATTTACATGCAATCGCTATGCAGTTTATAGAATGATATCTCTTTAGTCTGACTCTGAAAAAAAAACAATACTGTAAAGTTCGTTAAGAAAAACATAATTTCCTTAAAGAAATGAAAACTATTTCGCCAGTAGTTATTGAGAGAATCATTTATTAGCAGCGATTGACAAAAATAAAATATTATAACAAACTTGGAAATTTGTTTTTATGTTGCTTAATAATAAAAATGTGATTCTTCATTATTCATACTTAAACGTGAATTGAAATTTATTGAAATGAATTATTCGTCATTTAACATTAATATCAAATTTAGTGTATGTGGCGGTATCTATATTTTCGTTTATATGTTTTATAAAATGTATAATAATGTCAAATGTGTTGAAGTGTAAATGATTTGCGTAAAATAAAAGCGTAAAATAGACTCGATACCAGAATTATTCATACGATGAATTTAAGCTTTTCGAAAAGCTTCTCTGAAGAATCGATTGACTCACGATTGAATATAAACAGCACTTATACACAGTGCTTTCAAAGCTATTGACTACAAGTTAAATATAATTTTACACACAAATCTTGGGCTCTGTAGTCATTCAATAAAACTATCTAAACCAAATCGATTGGAATATTTTCATATATTTCAAGAATATGTTAGCATATTACATATGCCCTTGCTCCCCTGAATAGTACAATGTAGAAGCATGCGACAACAAACTTTTCCGTACAGCCTTCCTCATTTCAGTATAAAATCGACAACAATAAAAAATTTTAAAGAAGAAACTTATTTGAAAAACAAAATGTTTTTTCGAAATTTTTGAAAAAAAAATTTCGATTTTTTCTTTTGGCTGAGGGGAAATACGAAAACTGTGATGTTCATGAAAAAAATTT
>GL502549.1:34474-44739 GCA_000149185.1 Mayetiola destructor
GAGCATTCGATGAGCTTCAGCTGCCGTTTTCTTGGAATCAAATAAGAAAAGAAGTACCCCTCGAAAAAATGCCTTGTCACGGTTCATTTTGAATCGATTTAAAAATAATGACAATGAATGAATAAAAAATCTTTCTGCACTGAATTAGATAGACAAATGTTAAATGTACAAAATGCAATTGGAATCACTTGTCAAAATTCAAAACACAATTTTAAATGGCGACATCTATAAAACGGCGGCGGAAATTAATTCCTCCCCCCCCCCCCCCCAATATATAAAATAAATGACCACGCGAAGCGGGTCAAAAGCAGTCAGTAAAATAAATAAAGTAAATAAACAAACATTTGAACAAACAAACAATAAAACAAATGAATCCATACCATCGTCCTGCATAGATATATTTGCCTACTTATTGGCAGTATGTAAGAATAATGAACAATCCGAACTTTGGCATCAAGTTGGTCCCCATTTACACAAATAGCTAATATCACTTCATTTAAAAGAAAGAAAAATTCAAAATCTGACCGGTTTTTCTTGGGGTGGCGAGGCTTTTGGACAGGGTGGCATCGCCACCCTTTGCACCCCTTTGGCTACACCTCTGATAGCTCTGCGTAAATTTGAGAATTCCCAGTGGGAAATTCATTCTAGTCATTTTGAAAAGCAATCCGGCATGCCAAACTACATCAAACGCAGCTTGAATGTCGACGAGAATCATAATAGATGCAGCTTTCTTATTTAAATTTTCAATGATGATTTTTTGAACCGTTGCTAGGGCGTGTGATGTGGAATGTCCATTCATGAATCCAAATTGATGAGTATCATAAAGTTGATTAGTGTGCATGTGATTCCGCATTCTTTTTTCATAAATCTTTTCAAGTATTTTCCCGAACGTGCACAGTTGTGAAATAGGGTTGAAATTTGAAATTATTGAGCAATCTTTGTCGTTCTTTGGTATTGGTTTGATAATAGATTTTTTCCAGACTTCCGGAAAATGACCGTTAGCGATGCATTGATTGAACACAGTTGTTAAAAAAAGCAAAATTTTGTCACCCAATCTCTTTATAACAAACATGCTACATTGGTCATGTCAAAAAGATTTCTTAGCTTTGCGCTCACGAATGATTTCGGTGACTTCTTCTACGGATGTCAATAAATTTCGTAGATTCGGTGGAAGTTTATTATTGGTTTCTTGAAGTTGAATGTTTGTTCCAAAGTCCGCCCGAATTTCATCGTTGAATTGAATTTGAAAATCAGCTGTTCTTATTGTTTCATTGGTGTGATCTACCATTTCATCAAATGGTGACGTTCTCTGAATGGCCTCATTAGCCTTCCCAGTAAAAATTTCAAGCATTTTTTCAGCGATGTCTTCCTCATCCCTGATGAGATGATTCTTGGTGTCGTCTGTATAAATGGATTTTGGGAAAGGAATTTTGGCTCCCAATCCACAATTTTTCCTGAGTTCGCCGAACATGTTTGCATTTTTGTTGATGGATTTCAGTTTAGCACTAATGCATTCGCTGTATTCGGAAAGTGGCAAATTTTTGATTGCAATCTCGATTATTTTGATTTGTTGTCTTTTCTGATAGACGATTGATAATGGTGTTCCCGGAATCTTCGCCGAACGATGTAATTTGCATTTCATCACACATAATTTGTTGAGTGCGATTGATGTTTTTAAAAATGGTTTTTCGTATGTTTTAGGTATGTGTTTAGTGATTGACGATGTGACCATCAGACTGAGATCGTTTGCAATGCTGATCACTCGCTCATTACTGATATTTTGATTAACTGGATTATTAATGTTTGAGATTCCGGCGTTGATTGATTGGCCGAGTTTTTTCCAATCGGTTTTATTGTAATTATAATAACCACCATCACATTTGTCAAGTTGATTATCGATTATGATTTTAATTGGTGAATGGTCAGAGAGCACCATGTTTGTGATAAGTTTAACCGTATCGATTCGATTAGTAATAAAGAAATCGATTGTTGTTTCAAGTGGAGAAACCCAGCATCCAGCATGTTTTGCCATTGGGCTGCATGAGCTCATAGTTGGAGTTGTTGATAAAATTTTGTAATTCGATTCCGTTTCGATTCGGATTATCGCCAAAATTTGCCGAACGGGCATTAAAATCACCACCAATCAGACTGGGTCCATTATCAAGAAGATTAATTTCGCCGAAGTCAGCGTTTTGATTTGGTGCATAAATTGAATAGAACGAAATTTTATTGCCACCAATTAATGATGATATTCCGCAAATTTCAAAAGATTGACAAAGATTTTAGCAGGATAATTTTGCCTGATAAGTATTGCGACCCCATCACCATGAGTTGGTCGATGCTTGTAAAATGCATTGTATCCATCGAATTTGGGTTGATGGTTGCCCCATAGTTGGGTTTCGCACATTAACAGGATGTCTCGTTGATGAATTTGCAGGAAGCGCTGGATAATTAACTTTTTTTAACGCGATGAGATGGCTCTTACATTAATACTAATTATTTTGACCATTTTGTTTCATTATTAATGTATGCATTGAGTTCATCATTTGATATAAGTTGGCTATATCGTTGGCAAAATTACTTTTCTTTGGTTGAGTTGTTTTTGTCAGGTTTTTCTTCTTTATCGGTTGTTTTTTCGTTGGAGTGGTAGCAGGCAACATAGAATCATTTTCATCGAGGTTAGCGTTTGAATTAGATGATTTGTTGGTTGACTGTTTTGAAGCATTTGACTTTAGAGTATTTAAAACCGTTGTTTTCTTTTTTGGTTTGATGATTTTGTCAAAAACCCGATTGACCATGTCTGAAATTTGAACTGTTTCTTGAAATTTTTTTGATGAGCTGACTATTTTTTCGTTCGCTTGACAATTGCCAAGGTTAGTGGCAACATGATCGCCGTCACAGTTAGCACATTTAGGTTTGACTGTTTTGTTTAGAGTACACTGGTTGGCTTTGTGTGATCCAGCACAGATGAGACATCCTGTTGAATGATAACAATTAATAGCGGTGTGGTGAAAACGTAAACAGTTATAACATTGGACAATGGTTCTCTTTTTTAGCGATTCAATACGAACGATGCATTGCCCAAAACGATGTTTCTGTGTGAATAGTTTTTCGGTGTTTGTTCCGTTTGGTAACGAACCATACCAGTTTACAAAACCTTTAAGCTGTGAATTTTTATCACGTGGACGGTTGATGAGACGAATTGAAATTCGATTATATCCCCACTTTTTAAATTCATCGTTTATTAATTCAGGACCATAATTAGTGTTATTATGTGGCAAACCCTTGACCACAATATCCACACGTCTTTCGCTCTCTGGGCAATAAGTATGAAACTTGTAACCGCGTTGTTGTAAGAATTCGATCAATTTCGAACGACTTTCCATGTCGTTTGCAGCAGCCTTTCTATTCGTGCCGCCGATACCCATTATTGTAACATTGTCACCAAAATTAATACGAAAAAGACCCAACAATGCGTTTTTTTCAACCGTTGTCGACACATTTATAACAACAGGGGTTACATTTTTCTTTGAGTTGCTTGACCCGTTTATGTTTGCCTTTTTAGCCGTTTTGTTGTTTGTTTTGTTGGTGCCAAGAACCGCAGCAAACGATTGTGAATGTTTATTTGCCGTTGGTGCATTTCCGTTAGCTGATAGATTATTATCAACAGACAAGTTAACCGCATTGTTTGCATTCATAATTGATGACTCACCTTTTGATCGAGAGACATCATTTACTGGAATAACGGTATTTTTGTTGATTAGTTGGTTTATGCTTGCATTGAGTTGAGAAATTTGTTCCGTCAATCTTTCGATGATTTTTTTTAAATCAGCGTTTTGCAACCGGAGTTGAACATTTTCATCTTATAATTGGTCAAAATCTTCCATATTGCACACGAGATTTTCACTTGAAAGATTCAAACCGTTTTCCGCAATGAGTTTCAAATGACCGGCAGCGCCGTGAATTTTGTTATAAATACGTTTAGCCTTATTTCGAATGACACGGTCTTTATGTATTAAATAAGCAATAACGATTATGTTTTTTCTAATGTCACTTTCAATTGCGAAAGCTAATTGACTGTCGATTTTAGATTCACTAACCTTCTTTTTTACTGTTTTACGTTTTTCGAAGAGATCGTTTGGATTAGATCCAAGATCGGAATCCGAAAAATCACCTGAACTGTCACTGTATTGATTACCCGCATTTGACATTGATAGAGCAGCTACTAATAAAAGCGGCCACACCGAACACTAGTCGATGCGAGACCATATATTTCAACATTGAAAAAGATCTTTGACAAAACATTGACAAATATATTCTAAGAATAATCTCAATATTTGGCATAATACAAATTAAGCCCACCTTTATAATTGTTGAGTACATTAAACAGTCAGAAAACATTGGATTATCAAAATTAAAATAATCTTCAAGTCATGAATACCGAATACAAGTTCAAGGGCCCCGAATAAAGTCTGCCTCAGGGCCTCCGAAAGTCTTAAAATGGCACTGATATATAAAGGGTTTTTCAATAAGGACGATATGTTTTCAAATTTAAATAAAACACAGATAATTCAGCCCAATGTGGTGTGTGTTGATTTTATTATGTTCGATATTCTTTGCTATTTATGTTTTCAAATTTAAATAAAACACAGATAATTCAGCCCAATGTGGTGTGTGTTGATTTTATTATGTTCGATATTCTTTGCTATTTACAGTACAGGCCAAAAGTTTGAATACAACCCGGGAAAACGTCATTTTTGGAAAAATCTTGTTCATTTTCACGCGGATTCAATTTTTCTTAGTATGAGGAGAAAGGCTGCTCAAATACCTTTCATTTGGTCCCATAAAACCGAAAATCGGTTAAATCGCTGATTTTAAAATCGTGAAAAATGTAGATGAAAATTTTTGAAAATTTGACCCATTTTTGACGCCTAACACGTTCAGAAATTCCGACTGACAATAATTATCCGACTACAAATTTAAGGGAAGGGAAGAGGACATCAATACCCGTCTTTTGACTATCATAATTATCAAAAAAGTTCATAGACAATAAAATAAATTGAAGATAAAGCCAACTATAGCTGTTAAATGCTTATTTTCTATGCAAAACAGCCATTCAACAGCTATAGTTGGCTTATAGCACTGAATGATTTGAAATTTTCACCAGCGATATTTCAAAAGATTACCTATCGATTGAGACCAGGCACTTTTGGAATTTCCACTCCTCGAAGGCACCCTAATGTCCACCGCGGCTTTTCTTGCACACCTTGATCCGTTCACGCCAATTTTCTATGGCTCGGTGGACCATTTCCGTTGGTATGGCATCAATTGTAGCCCGTATATTGGTCTCAAGTTCACCAATGGTCTTTGGTTTGTTGCCATAAACCTGTGACTCAACATAGCCCCACAGAAAATAGTCCAATGGTGTTAAATCACAGGATCTTGGAGGCCAATTGAAAGGTCCATTTCGTGAGATTAATGACTCACCGAACTTTTCCCGCAACAGATCCATTGTAACGACCGCTGTATGGGAAGTTGCGCCGTCTTGTTGAAAATAAATGTCGTCGGCATCGATTTCATCAATTTTCGGAAAAAAAAATCGGTTAACATCTGACGATAGCGCTCCCCATTCACAGTAACGGGACGACCATCCTCATTCCTGAAGATGTAAGGACCAATGATGCCTCCGTACCATAATCCACACCAGACAGTGATTCTTTCAGGATATAATGACGATTTATGAACCACCTGAGGGTTGGACTCATACCAGTAACGGCAATTTTGCTTATTTACGAATCCATTTAACCAAAAATGCGCCTCATCTGAGAAGCACGAAATGCTCTTTGAGTAGCTGCAAAACTTCTCTTATTTTCATAAAATAATTGGATAATTTTCAATCGTTGTGGTAACGTGAAACTATTCATGATGAAATGGCAAACCTTATTGATGACAACTGACAGCATATGTCAAAAATCCCAATTCAAATTATAAATCATATCATCTCTATTTAAAAACCCTTTATATATATATATATATATATATATTAGAACCCGGACTTTCTGGGGTGATAGCCCCAAAATAAAAAACATGTCCCGAGGCAATTTTTCGAGTTATATTGGGAGTACTCGTTGAATTGGGAGTACTCGTGTCACTAGCCACAAATGAGTTATTAAACGATTTGACAAATATAGCGTTTTGTTGTGCTGACATAAGCCTTCAAAAACATATATGTCAAACATTCCAAAAGTAATAGTAACTTTTTTATTTTAGCGCTTAAAAATGTATAATTTCGTGCCAGAAAAAGAGTTTTTGCGAGGAATTTTACCTCATAATTTTTTTTTCGAAGAAAACTGCTGCTGAAAGTCATCGTATTCTGGTGAAAGTTTACGGGGAACATGCTCTTTCTGAAACGACTTGTAGAGATTGGTTTCTACGCGTAAAAGTGGTGATTACAGCGTTCAAGACAAACAACGTCCAGGTCAGCCAAAAAAGTTCGAAGATGAAGAATTGGAGGCATTACTTGATGAAGATCCATGTCAAACTCAAAAATAACTTGCAGAATCATTAGGAATGTCTAAACAAACCATTTCGAGACGTCTGAAAGCAGCCGGATAAATTCAAAAGCAAGGAAATTGGGTGCCACATAAACTGAAGCCAAGGGACGTCGAACGGCGACTTTTCATGTCCGAAATGCTGCCTGGGCGCCACAAAAAGAAGCGATTTTTGCATCGGATTATAACTGTTGATGAAAAATTGATTCATTACGATAACCTCACCTCTGTATTTGGTGGGATCAGAGGTGTGTTTTGTATTATGAGCTGTTGAAACCGGGTGAAACGATCACAGGGGACCTCTGCCGAACACAATTGATCCGTTTAGAGAGAGAAATCGCCCAAAAACGACCAAGACACGAGTCAATAATCTTCCATCATGACAACGCTCGGCTACATGTTGCAAACGTCGTTAAGACATACTTGGGAACACTTCGCTGGGTGTTATGCCCATCAAAAATGGGTTTAAAATGAAAAAATGGGAGGGGAGGGGTGAAGGAGGGGTCGGAGGGGGAAGCCTTAGAATATTACCCCCCCCCCATTTACGTACCTTCCCGATCATTTGGCATCATCAGATTTTTTTCGTCCTTGGGAATTTTTCGTCCTTTACACGAAAAAAAAAGTTCACACTGATTTATAGTGGACTGGGAAAGAGTTATTGGAATAACTAACAATGACAACGACAACAACACCCAAAACCAATACTTGTTCCACCATTGCGGATGGCGGGAAAGTAAAATTCTATGAAGTCTCATACCTCCCCAATCAATAGGGATCATTCTGAGAACCCCCTTTACACGAAATAAACTGAAGCCAAGGGACGTCGAACGGCGACTTTTCATGTCCGAAATGCTGCCTGGGCGCCACAAAAAGAAGCGATTTTTGCATCGGATTATAACTGTTGATGAAAAATTGATTCATTACGATAACCTCACCTCTGTATTTGGTGGGATCAGAGGTGTGTTTTGTATTATGAGCTGTTGAAACCGGGTGAAACGATCACAGGGGACCTCTGCCGAACACAATTGATCCGTTTAGAGAGAGAAATCGCCCAAAAACGACCAAGACACGAGTCAATAATCTTCCATCATGACAACGCTCGGCTACATGTTGCAAACGTCGTTAAGACATACTTGGGAACACTTCGCTGGGTGTTATGCCCATCAAAAATGGGTTTAAAATGAAAAAATGGGAGGGGAGGGGTGAAGGAGGGGTCGGAGGGGGAAGCCTTAGAATATTACCCCCCCCCCCATTTACGTACCTTCCCGATCATTTGGCATCATCAGATTTTTTTCGTCCTTGGGAATTTTTCGTCCTTTACACGAAAAAAAAAGTTCACACTGATTTATAGTGGACTGGGAAAGAGTTATTGGAATAACTAACAATGACAACGACAACAACACCCAAAACCAATACTTGTTCCACCATTGCGGATGGCGGGAAAGTAAAATTCTATGAAGTCTCATACCTCCCCAATCAATAGGGATCATTCTGAGAACCCCCTTTACACGAAAAAAAAAGTTGGCATTGATTTATAGTAGACTGGGAGAGAGTTATTGGAATAACTAACGGCGACGACACCCAAAACCAATACTTGTTTCACCATGGATGGCGGAAAAGTAATAGTGAAATTAAGCAAAATTATTTTAAATTAGATAAATAAGGTGCTATTAGATTTAGTGTCTAACCCCTTGACTTTTTGAAAATTGTAGGATCGTGTAACCTCATAGGTGCGCGAAGGTGGAGTTTTAATGTAGTTTATTTATAATTAAAAACTCATTTCATTGCGTCTCCCTCATTTCTTTTTCTTGTCCATTTGATGCAATCATATCCATTAATCCAATTACATTCTTGCGTATATCTTCTTTTATTGTGTTCGATTTGAATTTTAATGCTGTTTCAATATCCAGCACTGTTGATTCTAACGGAAAAACATCAGGAGACGGTGAATATTTTAGACATTATTTTCACTAACAACAACAAACTTTCTTGTTCATTGAGGTCAACCTTTCCATAGGAAAAATGAAGAAGAAAACTATACCGAAAGTTTTAACAGAATTTTGACATAATATGAAATATGAAATAAAGAATATTATTTTATTATTGTTTTACTTAGGAAATCATTTCCATAGAAAATCTTTAGAATCGCTACACCGATAAAAATTTTCGTTTTCAATTAAATTTCCTAATGGATCCCCTTCTCCCTCTATGAGCAAAATAAAATAACTGACCCCCCTCTCTCGAAATAAATTTTGACCCCCTCCTGGAAATTCTAACCGCGCGCACCTATGGTGTAACTTAAGCTACTTGAGTAGGATTTTAGTTATTTATTAAGTTCAAGTTAGTAAGGAACTTGTTGCCTACTTACTCTACATGGACATAATTATCTTTTCTACAATTGCCGGATCTTCGATCGAGCTGATCGGCAATTGTTGGTATCCCTGCCGATGCAACGTGAAAATATTCCAAAGGAATATTCGCTTGGTTGAAATTATTTTCCATTGGAAAGCAAAAAATTCAATAGAAAGTGAGATGACGTTATGCTATTGACATGACGCTTCTAAATCATCACAAAATATTCGACTGAGCATAATTTTTGTAAATATTTCTGCTATTTTATTGAAACGAGGTATCAGGCGCACATAAACTATAGCATAAATTCGTTGAGGAATTTCCTTCGATAATGACAATATTTTATCAAACTCAAATGGCCTAAATTATGACCCTTGTATTTTGGTTTGAATTTATCATACGGAATCATTTATCTTACATTCTAATGGTTTTGCTTTTTGACAACCTCGGAGTGTGACGGCTGAAATATTCCGTTCATTCATGTAACTGGTAGCGCCCTCATCATGAATATGAATGCGCGTATATGAAATGCACATATGAATATACTCCGAAATTCAGATACATGACTCAGTCACCTGAATGTCAAAGTCTGTTTGGATTACCGATAGCTGCCTAAGTTGCATTCTATACCGAGTAGATGTCGCTACCTACAACGATGTGACATTTTATCCAAAAATTTAACATTGTCAACATAGAACACACTTCAAGGCTGCTTTAAACTCATATATTAGTGCCAAAATTCATGAATTTAGTGTCATTTCTCGGAGAAGGCGATAATCTACGCACATTCTCCATTTTTTTAACGCCTGAGGGGCTCTTCTTTGGGACCAAAATTAGAGGACTATTGTAACTGGAAGTGAACGTTTCAATCAGATCTTTCGTTAATAAATTTTTGAAACGGCGTTTCGCTATTGAAATGAAACGATCGAATGTTTATAAATGATATCTATTTTGATTCTTTCTACGAGCCTATTCCATATGAATTGGGATACCCGCCAAACACAGCATTTTTTGGAATATTCTGTAAAATATCAAATTGACTCCAGTTTTGTTGAAATTAACAGGAAGGCTACTCAATTGCCGATCACCTGGTGTCATAAAATAGAAAATCGATTTACTCACTGATTTCAAATCGTGAAACATTTGAACATTTTTCAATTTTGAGACATCTTATCGTCCAGATAATGGCTTGCCCCATCCATTGAACTATCTTTATATGATTAGGGCATCTATTACGAACGTTTTGAGCTCTATGGACATTGGCTACCAGCTCAGGAAAAAATTTTGTGATTTTTTCTTTAATTTAACAAAGGGTAAAATTTGACTATTTTCTGAACACAAAAGTAGCTATATCTTGAAATA
>GL502550.1:0-10579 GCA_000149185.1 Mayetiola destructor
TGTACAATGTACACCTGTTCCCATCGTCAAATATTTTATATGAACAACGTGAAAAGCACATTCCATATTTTGCTCAAAAACATTTTCAATTCAGCATATGAATTGTTTTCCAATAGATAACCTTGGCTGACGGACTGATGAGGAAATATCAAATTTCATTCAAATTTGGCCGAAGAAAAAAAGTGTCGTTGATGGTTTCGAGGAATGCACTGACCCCTGTGTCTATGTATTTGTAAAGAGAAAAAAAAGATAGAACATTTTGCACCAAGAGCTAAGAACTTTTCGATTGGTTTTACGTACATATAGCAGATGTGTGATTTTGTTTATGTTTATTTTAACTTTTCATTTTGAAACCAAAACACTAAACGCCAAATAGAAGATTGAAATTGGTGGTTTTCAGTTACTACTCGGTGGTTTTCATTGCATTTAACGTCATTTACTGGTTTTTATTTTCCATCCTTTTTTTTCTTTTCTCTCTCTCTCTCACTTTCGAGTTTTTGGTGCCAGTTATTTTTCCCCAATGTTTCTGAGCATTCATTTACAACACGCGTACCATTCTCACACGTTTACAATATTATTATTGTGTTGGGCGTTTGAAAAACGTTCGCTTAATATATTGCAACAACAGTTGTTGTTGGTCGTAAAGATTTAAGCACATTTACTCATAAAGCGCCGCACATACACCCAAACAATGATGATAAAGATTATGATGATGATGTTGATGATAACAAAAGCACACCATTTGATATTCTGTGTCGCGTATGATACACGATTATATTATACATAATCCTAAAACGGTAAAGACTGCTGAAAATTTGAACTCACATTTACGAAACCATTTGTAAATTTGTTCTGGTCGTACACTTCATTTTCAGTGTTTGGTGCTTAAAATCGATTCCAAGTGGTACGACCTACGCAATGAATAAAAATATTACCAGAACAACACAACATTGAATGATTCTTTCGTGAAATTTCAAACAACAATCGCAGCATCGGCTTCATTATTACAGATCATTTGGAGTAGAATGGAGGGCGGATGCTTTTGTATTGTATATTATAATATAACATGACCGGCACGGACTCCATGTTCAAATAATAACAACAAATGGATGGAAAAGAACATGCGAAATAAACAATATCCAGATGTTACGTTTACCATGTTCCATAACATTTGTTACAGTGTTGTTTTGGATTGGAAAATAAATTCTTAGCTTCGATAGCTTTAGGCTCCAACTTTTGAAATTATATTGCCCATATCCCATATCAATTGGTTAAACTAATAGAAACAAAGGCTTCAAGTTTTGGTAAAGAGGAAAAAAATAAAATAAAACGCAATCAAATGAAACGCTACACCGCTGGTTTTGCAAGTTTTTGTTTTTTTTTTTGAATAGATGCAATCAGATCGACGACATCGGAGCCAATATAAAATTCAATTTCAAAATGAAAATCGAAAAATTGAACGAATCCCACATCCCACAAACATCGAGAGCTGACACAGTGTAAAACAGCCAACATATGAAAATCATCACACAAAATAAGCACAACATCAGTTGCGAAATAACAACAAATGGATGGAAAAGAACATGCGAAATAAACAATATCCAGATGTTACGTTTACCATGTTCCATAACATTTGTTACAGTGTTGTTTTGGATTGGAAAATAAATTCTTAGCTTCGATAGCTTTAGGCTCCAACTTTTGAAATTATATTGCCCATATCCCATATCAATTGGTTAAACTAATAGAAACAAAGGCTTCAAGTTTTGGTAAAGAGGAAAAAAATAAAATAAAACGCAATCAAATGAAACGCTACACCGCTGGTTTTGCAAGTTTTTGTTTTTTTTTTTTGTAATAGATGCAATCAGATCGACGACATCGGAGCCAATATAAAATTCAATTTCACAATGAAAATCGAAAAATTGAACGAATCTCACATCCCACAAACATCGAGAGCTGACACAGTGTAAAACAGCCAACATATGAAAATCATCACACAAAATAAGCACAACATCAGTTGCGAATAATATCGCGATCGGCAACAATTCAAGATTTGATCACAGAGCGAACTTGTTCATAGATGTGTTTTGACTTTTATGCATTGAACAATTTGAATTGAAATGAGAAAATTGCTTTCGTTTAGTCGTTACTTTATAAGGATATTCGATACAGTTTCAAGGAGGAATGGAAGAGCATAAGGAAATCAACTATCATTTGGTGTATTTGTAAGATTTTTGATATTGTTAAAATGTTAAAACAAAACATGCATAATTTTCACGTTATTTTGGTACTATCACAGAAGGGAGAATTTGCTATGTCTATTTTGGAATTCGTTGTTCCGTTTGGTGTCACATAGAAACGAGTATTTGTATGATTTTTAACGCCTCAAACATAAAATGCAAATCCATTTCCCATTCAATTGTCTGCCAAAAAGCGAAAACATTTGCCATTGAATGAATTGTATTCGTTTCGATGTTTCGTTGTAAATATTTCAATTTCTCGGGGTTAAATGGGCATTTGTATGTATGTGCAATGTGCGCGCCAAAGCTCATCGCTTGAATAGCTGAGCTTGGTAGTCTGCTCATCACACAGTATTATATTGCATTGGCTGTTTCAATTTCTTGTCTTCATTTGAAATTGAGCAGTCATATTATGATGTGGTTTTTCTGGTTAAAGAAAAGAGCTCGAAATTGTAATGTCGAGTCGCAGTTGGTTCAATTTCGTTTCATATCAATTCGATGGTAATTTGAACATAATAGCGCGGTTTGGTTGGCATTTTCTACAGTTTCTTACATGTTGAAAACATTTTTATCCTCTCTCTTTCTTTCTCTCTCTCATTTCTTCCGTCTCTTTTCTTGATGCAAATTTCAATATCCGATAATTTGCTCAGACAACTAACGCCAAGTGACGCATCAACTAAAATTGAATTGTTTCACATAAAATGTCCGTGAACAGCGATAACGATTGCCAATTGTGGAACAGATTAGATTCTACGAGTCTCCGGTTTTTTTCTCTTTCAAACCATTTTCGTTTACATTTCGCCTGAACTGTTGTTACATTACATTATTATGTTTGGAAACATGATCCACATTCTATACGCTGAATTCTTGGTTTTTCGTACCGAACACGAATTGTGTGCCATATTTAATATGCGGATACATGTTGAATACTTAATGCTTATTTAGACTATTTTAGCATTTTAAACTGGATTCATTGGAAACAAATGACCTAAATAACAAATATAACACACATTTTGCATCATCGATTGTGAAAACTTTAAAACTCTATACATGCCAAATTCTCTATACCTTATACATTATACACCTAATATCACCAATTCCCGGCTCATTCAAAACCAAATGAAACAGAATGAATTTTGAATTACAAACATGCTACACTGTCAATATTAACAAAATGTTCCAGTTGTACAGGGCTGTTTGAAATTGAGCATATTTAAATTTGCAAAATACTAAATCAGAACATTGATTTGTGAAACTGAATTTATTGCACACTCAAAAATAAATTCTCACTTAAAATGGTGGAATATTTGCGATTGTGTTTGTTGGATGCAAAATGCTCTTTCTGAGAAGCGTGACTGAACGAGGCAAAGGTGAGATGATATGAATTGCAATTTTATTTATTCACACATTTTGAAACCCCATTTCGTAAATACTAGATCATTTCGATGCGATGCGGATGCAATGAACTCAACAAAAATGACATGAAATCGTTTTCGAATGTAGAATTTGAACGTATGTCAACAGCATAAGATTGCAAATCGGTCGCACGAAAATAAAAACATCTGTTCAAATTAACATTATATCTGACTGACATCGATTGATGAATCGAATAACTTGTGCAAATTGACTTGCGCTAACTGCTGATATTTTCTTTTTCAAAATGAACGATGCAAAGTACAAAACCGAGACAAATTGTGCAGGTAAACAGCGACATCAGATTCGATGTCAAGTGCAACGTAAGCTAAAAAGTGAGTAGTTCAATCAGTCAGTGAGTTGAGTTGAGATTGAAGACTGATTGGTTTCGTTCAGAGCAGAATGTATTCGATTCAATTTAATTCAAAGTATTTCTGTTTTCTTTTAGTTTTCAATTCAAAAACAAAATTTCGCACACAAAATAAATTCTTTCTCAATTGAATATTTAGGTTTACTATTTTGACCGTACAAACTGGTCTTGTTAGCTTGGTTTTGTATTCCATTTACAGAAGTATGTTTAATTCAAATGTGTGCTCATGTATCGAATATAAAATTAATTATTATTTTTTTTTTTAATTGTCGAAACGTGAACAGATTACGGATCTCAAATTCGTTGTAATACGATGAGTTCAGGCAGCGATCGACACTGGCGATTTGAGAATATTGAAAAAGCATTGACGAAACCATATGATTTTTATAATGAAATTACATCGGACAATGATGTACCTCGTTCAGATCCATTATTCAGTATTGTAATCGATGATCGTTTTCTTATTGGTGATATTATTGGAGAGGAAGGCTATACTGGAATAGTTAGAAGATGTATTGACCTACAAACGGATCAAGAAGTGGCCATAAAATTTGCGAAAAAAATGCGATGGAAATCATTGGATAAGGAATATGAAAATTATGTTAAACTTGGTGCTACAGGTACGATAATAATAATGGAATGAGTTCAATTAAAAATCAAATAAATGTTCACCCTTTTTAGATCCAAAGTGTCTTGAGCATGGGATACCTTATGTTATCCACTATGGAACATAAAATTCCGATTTAGGTGAACATTTTGGAATACATTCATTCAAAAGGCTTAATTTATCATGACATGAAACCGGATAACATTTGCATTGGCAGTACAAATGAAACGGCAAATAAAATTTATTTAATCGGTATACAATCGCCATACAATCATCCTGATGCAGATCCACATTAATTTCCGAATTTATTTTTTTTCCATTTGCATAGATTTTGCATTTAGTGAACCAGTTTATAATAAAAATGGCCAACCAAAAGAACGTCTTGAAACTGATCAATTCGATGGAACACCAGAATATATGGCCAGAGGGCCATTAAATGGATTCACACAAATGCGAAAAGATGATTTCATTTCATTGGGAATTTTAATGTTAGAATTAAATGGAGCCGATATATCATGGATGGAATTGAATTTAGAAGATGAAACAATTTGGGATGCTATGGCTATAGTGCTTAAACATTGGGATTATTATGGTCTTGAGCCAGCCTATGAAACATCTGAAAATGGAGATTTTTTTCGAAAATATTTTGATTATCTGGACACAGTCTATTCGTCAGCTGCACCGGATTACAATCGATTGAGGGAAATACTTATGATGAATCTGACCGAAGATGATATCAAGCGAGGAGATCTTGCTTTTACGGATGGCATTGAACCAAAAAAAGTATAAAAAAATTCAAAAAAAAATTAGAAAACGAAATTAATGAATTGTTTGGCTAAGTTTTTGATATGTTAACATCCAATTATAAAATTTTTTTTCAAATAAATCCAATAATTAAACTTTTCTATTATAATTATGGAATATAATCGTTTTGATTAGCCGAATGAATGGTACGCCGAGAATAAACTGAAGCATATGGTGGGACTCGTTGTGAGGATGGCAAAAATTGGTCACCGCCCAAAGTGATTGTATTTTCATTATTGTTTCGTTGAAAAAGTTTACTCTCCATCCTTTGGTCGGCATCGTACGATGGTGGTCGTGTTACATTTGCTGAATTATCATCTGCTGGTGCAACCAATGTTATATCATGAACTGTATTTTCAAGAGCATCTTTGCGTCGATAATAAAATACTTCGATGACCAGTGTAATCATGGCCAAAGCCAAACCAAAAAGTGTTGCAATAAAAACACCTCCAAGTGATTCAAGGGTGATTCCTTCATTTTCATCATTATTCGGACACTCGCTTGATTTGGCCGAACTATTCCAATATTTGGCTGTAAGCTCTTCAAAGAATCGATCTTTTTGCAATTCAAGAATGGCTCGGCTCAAGTCGTCCTATGTTAAACATAAAAAAAAAAAATTGAAATGCAGTAAAATTTCCCAGAAAGTATTTTGTTTTACCTGTAATTGGCTGCCCTGTTGAATGGCCAATGCATATGGTTGTTCAGTAAACACTTCACCCACTTCTGTCAAATCGCAACTTTTGGATATTTCATATTTTACTTCAGCCGAATCATGTATAAATGCATAATCAGCATTCAAATGTTCTTTAACTTGTCGAAAACCTTCGGATGCATTTGCAACTGGATTTGATTCATTTATTGCCAATAAAATGTGTCCATATTGTTCACGTATTGGATAATCCCAGACACGATATTGTGTTTGATCGCTTGTACTGTTCAATGTTAATTCTTTCCACATGCGATAAAGTGTATCTTCGGCAAATTTCATATTAATGAAATATTTGTGGGTGTCAGAACCTTCAACAACTGTATAATTGATACGACTTTGACGAGCCAATTGATCTAATGATTGTACCGGTGTTTGCATTCGTTCAACTGTTAAAAAAGCTGCCAAATTTGCAGTGAATGTCGCTAGCATTAATACAACAAATAGCCAATAAGCAGCCACCAATGTTCGACTGGATAATGATTTTGGAGCTTCACCGCCACCTTGACATGTGAACGTGCGATGTTATTTGGTTATAGTCTCTAGAATTTCATACTGTCATATATACACTCACCTTGTGGCGTAAACGATGTCAATGAAAACCACAAACTTTCTTTGAATGTGAAATCCCTACGATGGATTGAAATGGTGGTTTTAATGGCGAAAATTTAATTGAAGAAAGAAAAAGAAGTAGAAGAACCATTTGATGGCAAATTGATTTACCGACATGGATATTCATAGGCTTCTCTGTTATTTTGACCACTATATGGTGAATACTTGTCCAAAAGCCAAAGCATTATTGATGTCGCTATAATTGCACCGACAATCGAAAGCCACACTTCGACGCGTAGCACAGTCATGAATTTAAATAAAGATGTTTGCCGCGCTGGCTTTCGGATAACTGAAACCGAAATGGGAAAATGATGGAAAAATGGACTCAAGTGAATCGAACTTTTCAGCTCACCAATTAAAATTCCAGTTTGTTCAAAATATGGCGCAACAAAGTCGATCACTTCTTCTCGTTCGGCCGTCATTTTCATTGGTGCAACGGTTATATCGATGTCCTGCAACAGACATATACATGTACATATATTGTTAATTATTATTATTATTTGACTGAAATTTTCATTATCTAACCCCTCTCATAAGATCCCCCACCAAACCATCCCAAGTGTTATTTTTTCCAGGTACTCGATCACCAAAGAGTCCCGATGACGGCGGCACCAGCACATAATCGAAATCCATTTTTTCTGCTAGACGTTTCGCAAAATCAATACAATATCCCTCCCAAATCATATTCCCGTCATTATCCAGCAGTGGTTTGGATGTCTTTGGATCCAATTTAATATATGACCATGGTAACGCCTGGCCCAGCAATAAAAACCATATTTCCATGAAAATAGATGAAGAAATTTTTGAATTTAATCTCTAAAATGAATTACCTGTCCGATTCCGATCCGGTAAAATTTTCTGGGCGCAGTGAGCGAAATATTTCGTGTCAAATTAAATTTTGTGTTGTCAATCGTGGCCAATTCCGTTAAAATGGGCGATTCATCCGATGCAATTGGTTTTTCATTGCCATCTCGTCCAAAAACTGAAAACTTTAAATAGTATTCGATGATGTTTGTCGAATTTTTGTACATATGAAGAATAGGAGTTGTTGCGACATATTCATTTAATGTTTGCTCAAATTTGATAATCGATGCTGGTTTTGGCACAGACGCCAGATCGGTTCCATTCAATGAACTTGAACAATCCAATGCATTCGATTCAAAATTGTTTTTACGCAAAACATCGATAATTTTGCCTAATGCTTCGTCCAGATAAATGTCCATCATCTGAAACCGAAGAAATAAAAAAAATGAAAATAAAAGCTCCGAAACAGGAGACAGTGATTACCAAATGTTTTCAACTTACCCGAATATTTTCCTTGCAATTGCAATCCATACTGGACTCTGTGTGCATGTAAATACAGCACATTTCAATCGTTGGAGCAAAACTACTTAGTTCTGGATATTGATGAATAAGCTCGTGCACTGTATTTGGATCAATGAAATCCAAATAAAAAAGCCGCCAACGATTAAAACGTTCAATTGCCTTGTACTTGATTGCCTATCACAAAAAATAAAAAATTTCCATTTTCAATAAATGCTTCACAGTTTCGTATATTATGATTATTGTATATAAATAATTACGATACGTTTTGAAATAGCTTCCGCATTTGCATTGGTCCTGCAAAAATGACAAAATTTGTTGGCATTGGACGCATTTTTTTAATTCGATTGGCCGTTGTTTTATTCAATCCATTGAATGTAATTGATCTGATTTGGTATTGATTGAGAACTTCGTAAATTCCTTCGTATTGTTCTGTAAGGAATGCCAAAAAGTGATTCAAATCAAATATCAAATATGATATGTGATAAAAGTCATTCGAAAATAAATAATTGGAACCTTTTTCATTTTGAAAAATCATTGCCACATCATATGTATCGGTGTGTTGAAGATATTTAAAAAAGGTCCGTGCAAAAGGTCGTATTGTGACATCCAATCGAATGTAGGGCACATTTAATCCATTTATCATTTGAATCATTTGGGGCCACATTTCATCCCAAGTGATATCGATTAATAGAACTGTTTCGGCTTGTAAATTTCGGCACACTGCAAACAATGAATGAAACGTTAGCCGAAATCAAATCGTGATTATTTCAAAATGAAATTCGAGAGACTCCAATCAATAATGAATGTTTTTACAATTCATAAAACTTTCATCCAACTGGTCACGATCCACTTGCACAAAATTTAAATCGAACGCAATATTTTGTGCGTTTCCGTTTGTTGTAAAAATGGCATTTATACGCTCGTTCAAATCAGTTTGCTGTGGCTCTTCAAGTATTACTATGGATTTTGAAAAAGAAAAACAAAAAAATAATAAATCATTGAAAGGGCGAAATTCTTCGTTCATTTTTCAAACTCATTCTCAATTTACCAATCGAAACATTTGACTTTTCAATATTTTGGCCATGCCCGAACCACGTTCCAGTTAATAAAAAATACAACAGAATGTTCTTCAATGAAATAAAATTCAACACCATTTTCATGTAATGCACAATGTTTTTCATTTTCTAAGCACTTGAAGGGTTTAATTGCTCCGAAAATTGACAAATTTTTTTGAATTCAATCACAAAACTGAAAACTTCGAACTTAACATAAGCGAATCTACTACATATTTCTTCATTTGCCCAAATGAAATCGCTGGCATGTCAATATGAACTGGAAAAAAAAACAAATGTTAAAACGGATTGGTTCCGACGGAAGAATGGATGAAACACACAAACTAATGAATTATTCATAATAAAATTATTATTTTGTGGCATTCAATTTTTTTTTTTCATTTTCTGTGGTCACGAAATGCATACATTTATTTGTCAAGCCTGTGATTTTTGAAATTGAGTCGACTATTCATAAATAATAATACATAATAACTCGATCCGACTGTGATGTATGCAATTTATTATTTCTATCCATTGATCAATCATCGATGTCCACAAAATGCAGTCACACTGATGAAATATTCACGGAACAAAAATTATGGTTTTTGGTCGATTTGAGTTGGCTGACAGGAAAATTATATGTATCAGGTATTCGGATTTCACAGAGAGGACACTGATTATCATTATTGATTAACATTTTGTTTACTATCAGTTTTGATTTCAGACATAACTAGGTTCCATTTTTTACCATGCAATTTGAAATTATAACCCAATTAAATTATGGTTTTTGTGAAAAAAATTGTTTTTCCAGCCGAACGCTTATTTGGTGTTTCATTTAGATTTGAAATTTTTGATGCGAAAAATAGAATATTCCATTATGGGAAAGGGTAAACAAGCTTAGGCATAATTGATTCGAAATGAAAAAAGTGTTCAAGTGCCACTGAACCCAACTCATTCGTTCATTTCAAATGTATATGTATAATAGATTATGAAAGTCAAACAAAAACCCCATTAACAAAGATTATCTTTAACAAATTACAAAACATTCATTACACGTTTGACCATCTAACCGCATGCTGATGCGTTAAATGAACATTTATCGTCGCTTCATATGGAATACGGTCAATGAACTGATTATATCAGTTATTAAATTGTTTTCTGTCTGCATAATGACAATCGAAAAGTCACACACAAAAGAAGTCCATTAAACTGTGACTACTGTCTTATGAGCCTGCGGTTTATTCAATTTTTCATTTGGGCTTTCAGTTGAATTTTCTGAAAAGCTTATTACGGATTAGCATTATGAATGGATGGGCTCAAAAATTATGACTGTATTGTAATGCATTTTTTTTTGGAGCACTTAACGAAATTTCAATGTTAAGCCATTTTCTATTCAATGAACGTTTGACGTACGTCATATGATTTGTTATTTACAACCTTCAGTTGTTCTTC
>GL502555.1:7340-22820 GCA_000149185.1 Mayetiola destructor
CCCGCAATCATCGGAATTGCACAAAGTAAGAAAAGTGTTTTTTGTCCCCCAATTTATAATAATATGAATGATATTTCCTTCAATAGTCAGTGCGACATTTTATACATTTGTATAATCCCAACGTAAGACGCAAAATATAAAAGGAATCCACAAAATTCATCGCACAAAATCATCAGAAATCGTATCAATGATCTATGAAATATCATGAAGTTCTACATTTCAAGTTTCAATAAATGATTCAAATTTCAATTATCAAAAACCATGTTTTCCATTCCATTTCGGGGGGGGTTTCGACCCGAAAACCAGTACCACGCTACGCGCCTGGTTTTGATGGGTAGCTGTTTGTTTTCTGTGGGTAGCAGTTTGGTTTTGATGGGTTCGGTTTTGTTATTTATGAGTGAATTTTTGTTAATTATGGGTGAATTTTTGGGGAATTTGTTGTGATTTATGAATTTTTTTTTGTGTTTTTTGTTTAAATTTGTGGATTTTTTTTTGGAAATTTGTGGATTTTTTTGTAAATTTGTGGATTTTTTTTTTGGAAATTCGTGGATTTTTTTGGAAATTCGTGGATTTTTTTGGAAATTTGTGGATTTTTTTGGAAATTCGTGGATTTTTTTGGAAATTTGTGGAGAATTTTTGTTATTTTTGGGGGGATTTGGTTATTTATGGGTGCACTTCTGTTTGTTCCGATGATATGGGGTAAGCACCCAGAAGCAATCATTTTTTCACATTAAAAAAGTGTGTGATTATTAAAAGTGTGAGCTTTATGATGAATGGAAAATTGAACTGTATTCATTTAATTTATCGCGAATCTGATTGTCTGAAACCGAGATCAATTTATCACATTTCAATACAATAACTGCCGACATATTTATTTGTTTTCAAATTAAATTAATTTATTTCGACAAATATTTATCAATTTAATGTTATTGTGCACCGATGTGTACAACGAAATATTTAAAAGCAATTCATGTTCAGTTGGCAGTTGTCAAATCTTTTGTGTTATTCTATGTGCTGCATTAAATAAGTGCTATTAATTTTGTTGAAAGCTCTATGATGGAGATGCCTGGTCTGTAAAAGGGAGACAAGTTTTTTGAAAATGAAAAAAAAAAAATCAACCGACGACAATTTTTGTTTGCTTTTATTGTGCTCTATCAACCTTTACCGTTTGGGCCGGCCGAGTCGATTTTTCGAAGAATCCTCAATATATGGCGGTATTCCGCGAAAACGAGCTAAATTCGATATTGTTATTCTGCCTTTATCGTGTCTTCTATTTCGTTCACGATGTCTTTCCCCTACATTCATAGGAATTATTCTTGTATCTTCATTCATAAAATAAAAGGTAATGTGTATTTTAACTGAATCATGGGCTAAAACTTTTTTTCCCTTTCTCTCCAGTTCGAGAAAGATCCATTGCAACGTATATTTGTCCCTTGTTTTGTGACCAGGTGCTCAAAAAATAAGACAATAGTTAAGAGAAAAATAAAGAAAGTCGTGTACGTAACATGTCTATAACAGGATCACTCCCTAAATTGACACCATTTGTTTTAAGCCAAGTGGTCCACAAATGAGATAGGGTCCTTCTAGAGAGTGTTCCTTTTATAAGGTTTTACTGTAGTCGCATTCAAATTTATTTTTAATAATTTTTAAGATGAAAGCGCATCCTATGAAAAAATTTGGCGTATTAAATGCGAAAGAAGTTCCATGTCTCAAGAATCATCGTTACAATCTACTTCGTTTTCAGTTTTGGGTAGCTCTATAGATTTTAACGTGTTACATGAGCTGCTTGATTGATTCTCGAAGCAAGTATTTTGAAAGAAGCCGTTGCTATTAATAAGATTTAATCCACTATTGCCATTCAAATGACTTTCTAAAGATCCAGAAACAGGATCATCAATCTCACTTTTCGATGAAAATTTATCTGGATCATTAGCATTGCTTCGGATGCCTAAGAGCTTAGACAATTTATTTGTACTTTTATAGAATGATGATGATGTCGATGGTGCCGATTCTAATGGTTCCATTATGGAAGCGCCTAAAAGCTCGGTTATATTCTTCATTTCGGCTGAAATATTGTCAAAGTCATTCGGGTACCGATATGGCGAACGATTTAATTTTCCAAGAGAGTAGTCATCTAATTTACTCAATGGTTCCACATGATGAAAATTTGATGGACTATTTACTGAATATCTTTCAGTTGTTTGTCTTTCACGTAACTCATGTAACGTTTTTTCCTTGAGTTTTTGTCGAGCTGCCCGTTTTATCTGGATCAGCTCTTTCGTTTTACTCGTGAAATCTTCGAGACTTTCAGCATCTGTTAGTGTACTGCAATTATCATATTTTTCTCGAAAGTCTAATGCATCGAATCGGTTGTTTTGTAGAAAAACGAGTTTCGTATGTATTTGTCGACTTGAGGTTTCGCTTGTGTTTGGACTTTGGAGGGCCGAACTACTGGATTGAGAATTTGTCATCATGTCGTGATGTATTATTGCTCTATGTTCTTCCGTTTTATCATTCAAAAGATCATGACTTCGGTATAAACTATTCGTCGTAATACGATTTAATTTGTTTTCTGTCGATTTTCTTTCTTCTAAAAACTCTAAACTTCGACACCTTGATAAAGTGTTGTTGTTTAGCTCTTCTCGCAGTAGATCCTTTGGCATTTGAGGTACAAATGTAGCACGTAGTGGATCATTCCGACATGGCCATCTCCTTTCCCGACCCTGTTCAGCCATTATTGACCTATTTAGAAATTTAAAATAGAAAAATTGGTTTATTTAGTTCATTGATAGAACGAAATAGTTTTGTATACGACAGAATAGTATCCCAATCGATCTCACCTAGAAGTTTTATGGATTTTGTCATCCGTTTTTTGTGCGAGCTCTTGCACTTTTCCATTCAACTTTCCCGTGGCCTTGAGAACATACTTTTTGAAACTTTTTTTATTTTGGTTTATTTGCTGTTCGATATGATTAAAAAACGGTCCACAATAGCAAGTGTTACCAATGCCGATAGGGCCTTTATGAATATTTCCAGCTAAATCGAGATAATATTGTTCGCCATATTTGAGTGGATCTTTAGGTAAAGTTTCCAGATTTGGTGGCGGAAATGTACGAGGATCAGGAAAATAATGACAACCATATGGAGACCAAACTTTTGCATCGCCAACAATGTGAGGATCTTTGCCATTTGATTGTTTACTGGGATTTGTATGTTGATTGGGTTTCTTTTTCGATTTTATCTTATCACTGTCGGAAGTTGGATTTCGATTGCTTCCTGAACTACTACGACAATTTTCTTGTTTGAGCGGTTGTCCATCAACGTCGTCGCTGGATGGAGTTGTTGTAAAAATCGGTGTCGTATTTAATATTTCGATGATTGGTTTTAGATTTTTCCTCAATACGATATCACGTGCCGTTTCACCTTGAGCATTTCTGACTAGAAGAGCACTTGTTCCGCAAACTTCGTATAAAATACGAGTTAATTTTCGACGTCCCATTGCACATGCAATGTGTAGTGGCGTATCATAATTCAAATTAACACAAAGCGGGTCACATTTGGCAGAAATCAATATTCTTGTTGCTCCTGCGTGACCATAACGGCAGGAAGTATGCAATGGAGCATCGCCATACTGTATTAAAATAAATTGTTGAAGTAAAATCATGAATATTATGAAGGTAAGTATTAATGGCAAAATGAAGAAATTCCGTTATTACATTATTCTTCACATTTGGGTTAGCACCAGCCAATAATAATTCTCGGCAGCTTTGATTATGCCCATTTTGTGCAGCCAAATGTAATGGTGAAAAGCCGCCAGCATTCGGTGTATTCAAATACATTTCATTGCGCCATTCATCCTCCAAATGCTTTACGTCTTTTGTTTTTCGTCCGAATTTTTTGTTGTTGCAGCGTGATGAATTAGAAGCAGCGCAGAGCAATTTTACACATCGGCTATAACCTCTCCAAGCAGCTTCATGAAGAGCTGTATTGCCATGCTAGATTTTTTTAATAAAAATTGTGAGCAAATTTGCGAGTCCTTTTTAACCGAACTAATTCTACCTTTGGATCTTTCGCGAAACGGTCAGCTCCAGCAAGCAATAGTACCTCAACGTTTGCGTCTTCGCCGGCAATCACAGCCTCGTGCAATGGATTGTATGATGTTGACGCTTCGGATTTTGATAGCTTTGAAGTAGAAAACAATAATATTGAGTACGAAACTTGACGGTTGTCGGCTAATTGGTTCACAAATGAGGAATGGTCCTTTTATAGAGACTTTACTGTAATTGATCCATCTTTTTTCTATAAATTTTAAAATGATTCTATTACCTGATCTTCTTCAGAGGCTCTCCTTTGCAAAGAATCTTTCAGCATTTCTAGAAATAATAACCAAATATAAATATCTTTGAAATATGCTTCAATAAAATTATATTCTGCGCTGTATTCATTATAATTTTTTTTTTTTTTCTGTAAAAATGTTTTGTAAATTCGTTAAGAAATGTTAAAAAATGTTTTTTTTTTTTCAATTGCACTTTCTCTAAAATATTTTCACATTTTATCTGCTATCAAAACAGACATAAATAATGCATAGATAGCTACTTTTTGAAGTTGATACACGTATTTTAATGGATTTTAACGTTTGAAATTAAACATTAAATACCACTTACTCCAACTCTGCTTTCCTTTATCGTTATAAAATTCGTTTTTAAAACAATGATATGATGTCCGTGCTCCTGTTACTTTCTGGTAATTTATTTAAAATTGGGCCAAATTTTAGGCAATGATAACCACGCGTAGACATTACACATCGATACGATTACCAACAGACATACCAAATAAATACAACAAGAGTGAAACAAATTATCCTAAGCCAGTGTATTAACACTGGCAACTTTTTCGATTAGCAGCAAACTTTATATGAGAATTGGATGAAAGAAAGAAAAAAAAATGTTTCCAATTTTGGGCTTAGATATAATAATTACATTCGGCGACTAATCGAATTTCAGACACGATCAAATGTATTTTTTTTTTTTTGATTCACATCAAAAAAACTCGAACAACGACACAATATGATACTAGAATGCATTCTGCATATTCTGCAATTGAATGAACTAAACATTAAAACGCAAACATTATCGATACAAAAACCTTCACATAAATGCGAACTGTAATAATTGAAATAACTCTGTGTATAATGAAGCGCGCAACCATACAATGAATTCTTGTTATGCGTCTTTTCTTTTTCGTTTCACTGATGACGATCATCCGCTGTTGATACAAACGATCTTAGGAAAAATCAAAAGTCAACTGTTCATGTCCGCGAAAGGTATACTGTTGGTGAGCGCTTTTGTTGTTAAATAAATATTTAGAAGAATGTCAGAATGAAAAAAAAAAAATAAAAAGAACTATGGATCGAATTAAAAAAGAAAAGGTTAACATAATACAAGAGAGATCACAGCGAACGAAGGAAGTTGCCTAAAAGCGAACGAAGAGAAAAGCGAAACTATATATAAAAAAAAAAACATTCAACACGAAGAATGGAGGAGGGAGATCCCACAACCATGAAGATGAAACGCGATGGAACATTGTAGCAGCGGAATGCATTGATGTGCTACGGGCGAATAATTTTCAGAGTGATTATTTTTCCACACACGTGCCTTTTCATGAAAAATGAAAAGAATTTCATTCTTTTAAAAGCGTCGAAATATGATGTGATACGTGTCCCATATAATTATGTATTCTGATTATGTTCTCTCCGTTGTTAATCCAAACGAAAAACGTTAGATAAGCGAATCACCGACTCATTGTTTCTGTTTGTTAAACGCATCAAACTTATCATAATTCATTGTGAAATGGTTCTTTTGTTTGTGTTATATTTGCAATGCGCGTTTTGTACAATTATTTTGAATGTAATTTATGTGATACATTGTTTCATATATTCGTATTTGTAAATGTATGAACTATCAATTTTCATTGATGTAAACATGCCTTAACGTAAATGACAGTTTATGTGATATTTTTTACATGCATATAACGTGTTTCGACAGAGGTAAACAATACATAATACCGATCCAGTTCTCTCTAGAGAATTTAAACCAATAGTAAGAAAGATCCGTTTTATATCGACAATAATTTATTATTTAATAAATCTAAAACTTCGCAAAGTATTCCAAGGTTTTCAGAAAATCTATGTTCAGAAAAACACGTGCCCGAATACGTAAAATTTTTATAGATATGGAACAGACATTACCGGGACTAAGTAGCATTTCTGAATCAAATTCAATTACAAATGATCCACCTCTAGTATATAAAGTGATCGCTAAATGTAAAACTACAAAAGCACGAATTGGCGTTATGACATTGCGTCATGGTGAAGTGGATACGCCGGTATTTATGCCGGTCGGAACGCAAGTATGTGTCATTATCCACAATTTTGTTCTTTAAATAAGTAACCATATTTAATTGTTTCAGGGCACATTGAAAGGGTTATTGCCGCAGCAATTATACAATCTGGACTGCAGAATTATATTGGCAAATACCTATCATTTAGGTATCCGACCGGTAAACTACAGCAATATATTAATAGATGGAATATTATTTATTTTTCAATCTGTTTATGATTTCGATCTATTTATCTGCCCATAAAGGGAACAGAAATTTTAGATAAGATTGGTGGTCTTCATAAGTATATGGGTTGGAATCGTAATTTATTAACGGATTCTGGTGGATTTCAAATGGTATCACTTCTTCAATTGGCCGAAATCGATGAACATGGTGTGAATTTTAAATCTCCATTTGATGGATCACAATGTATGCTAACGCCTGAGCATTCCATGAAAATTCAAAATTCAATTGGTGCAGATATTATGATGCAATTGGATGATGTCGTCAAAACAACGACAACGGGCACACGTATTGAGGAAGCCATGCAGAGGTTTGAAATATTTATTTTGAGGCACTTTAGTTTTTATCAAATCTAAAATTAAAAAAAATATTCGTAGAACGGTACGCTGGCTCGATCGTTGCTTGGAGTCACATAAACGTGATGACGATCAAAGCGTATTTCCGATTGTCCAAGGTGGATTGGATGAGAGTTTAAGAGAAAAATGCGCTGAAGAATTGCTAAAAAGGAATGTAAGAGGATATGCCGTTGGTGGACTGAGGCGAGTTAAAAGGATAACATTTGACGAATTAATAGTTTATTAAATCTCAAAAATTATTATCTTTCAGTGGTGGTGAATGTAAAGATGATTTTTGTCGAGTGGTTACCAAGTGTACTGATCTATTACCAAATGAAAAGCCCCGATATTTGATGGGTGTTGGGTTTGCTGAAGATCTTGTTGTGTGCGTTGCATTGGGCATCGACATGTTTGATTGCGTTTTTCCAACTCGAACTGCGGTATGAAGCCAAAGTACCGATTGATGAAATTGAATTCATAGAAATCAATACTCAAATCTATTCTTTTAGCGGTTTGGAGTGGCACTTGTACGTGCAGGCCAACTCAAGCTGAATCAATCACACTTCAAGAATGATCTAAGGCCCATTGATGAAACCTGTGATTGCAGTACATGCAAACATTATTCACGGGCTTATTTGCACCATATAGTTCGAGTTGAAGCTGTAGGTGCAAGTTTGCTAACTGTTCACAACGTTGCTTATCAGGTGAATTAATATCATTTTATTTCGTTAAATTAGTGTACTATTTACCTGAATTTTTGTTTATTCAATAGCTACGACTGATGAAAGATATCCGTGTAAGCATTCTGGAAAATAGATTTCCAGAGTTTGTAACAACGTTCATGCATCGTTTCTATGCTGAAAGACCTATACCAGAATGGATTCGAACGGCTCTCAAGAGAGTAAACATAGACCTTTGAAAATTGTTTGAAAATAAATAAATAATAACGATTGTCGATCGAATCCAAAATTCAAAAAAAAAAAGATATTTTTTATTTTTACTTTAAGGTTGTTGCACCTGCGTCACACAAAAAACCTGTTGCTTGACGGTAGATTGTAATGTACATATGTGTAGGTTAGTTTTTTTGTTTATTTGTTTCACTTTTTTGTTTGAGTTACCATAGATACGTATTGGACTGAAACTTCAAACAATAAAATCCGCATTCTTCAAATTATTATTTGTAGAATGTCCGGGGTATAACTCATGAAAAAAAAGTTCAATTGAAGTTATAGCAAAAAAAAAAACATTAATAAAATGGCCGGTGGAAAGGTTTGTCACATCAATTGATTTTATTTAATAATATGATATGCATATTGTATTTTTTAGTTATTATGTCGCCTTGACTTCCCTCATGGACCAGGAACTACTTTCTTTACATGGCAAAAAGGAAGTACGAGTAATCATTTGGTTACAACTGGATCTGATGGAACCGTTGCTATTTATAATCGACAGGGCCAATTACAAGACAGGATCGTTTTACAAGCGTAAGTGATTCGAAACAATTTCTTCCTTCTGATCGAATGATCTGTAACTTAACATTCCAACGCTTACTATCAGACTATGTACGGGCTTTTCATGGGATTCAGAGGGTGATATTCTGAGCATAATAACGAATAGTTCATCACAAGTATGTAAAAAGATTTGAGTTTTGTATGTCAATTTCGATGATGAATTAAAAAATCATATAATTTAGGTAATATTGTGGGATATCAACATCAGACAAAAACAAATCGTTGACACCGGCCTACGCGATCCTCTATCTTGTCTTTTATGGTCAAAGTCCTCTCAGATCTTAGCAGTGGCCTCAACTCGCGGAAACCTGGCTATTTATAACCATCAAACAACAAAGTAAAAACATATAATATTAATTCATCGGAAACATCATTGCACATCAAAATTTCAGGCGAACTCCTATTTTGGGAAAACATTCCAAACGTATAACCTGTGGCGCGTGGTCAAAAGATAATATTCTGGCGTTGGGGTCGGAGGATAAAACATTTTCTCTGAGCTCTGAAGATGGCGATTCATTGCGCGTTATTCAGTTACGCGATGTTCCTAGTGACATGTGCTTTGCAGAGATTAAAACTGATGAGCGATTGCCTGGAGAGAATACTGTATGATTATCTGTAATGACTACTACAATATTTTATGGATTATAAAGTTAACATTTTATTTTTAGATAAGTATGATTATTGGACGAAAAACGTTATATCTTTATCATTTACCTGAGCCAGACTCACCGGCCGAGCTAGGTTTTCAGCACAAATATGGATCATTGCTGCAACATAAATGGTTCGGAGATGGTTACATCCTATTGGGATTTTCTCAGGGTAATGTTGTTGCAATATCGACTCATCCAAAAGAGGTCGGCCAAGAATTATGGCAAATTCGAAACCATCGCGATACATTGAGCGCAATCGCTGTTTCAAGGCCATTGGAACAAATTGCTTCATGCGGTGATGATAAGTATGTTTGTACATTAATCACTGCATCGATTAAATATTGCATTCGACTTTTGTTTCGATTTCATTTTAGAATCAAAATTCATTCGATAAGTAATTTGCAAGAGACAATGAATATTTTAACTGTACCTGATCAATCCGGCATTAAATCAATGGATTGGAGTGTGGATGGTCAACTCATAGCTACGTCTACATCTCAGGGTTCTGTCTATGTATTTGTTACGAAGCTTACGGTATTAAGTGCTGTGTGTTTTCCTCGCATAGTTATATTAAGTAGCTTGGCCCAAGTTTCAATATATAATTACACATTGGAAAAATTTCGAGAACCGTTTTGCGTAATGCCATTGGAAATTGAGCCATCAGTCATTGCTGTTGGACCATTTCACTTTGCATGTGGAATGAATAATCATGCTTGGTTTTACGATTTAAATAAAATGACAGATGATCTACCGACATTGCTCGGTGATCGCGAGTATATCGCTGAAATAACAGACATCAAACTGAACAGAAAGTTTTGTGCAGCTTTGATTGGGGGTCGTCTTTCATTGCATCTTGTATGTTATATCTCTAAAATAAGGCATATTTGGTGAATCATTTTGAATTTTCCTTTTTATTATTTATAAAAAATGTGTACAAATTTATAGATCGTGAACAATTCAGATGCAAGTCATCAACAGACAAAAATGTTTCCAGAGAACACGCTCGGCATGCTAGAATCTGTGATTACATCAGTCTTATTAACGTCAGATTTTTTAATATTTTCGAATGATGTAAGCAACCAAATTATTGCTCGATGCAAGACATCAAGCTAAAAAATCGTTATATTATTCGGAAGTAGTGCCTTGATGTTCTGATTATTATTAATATTATTGTTAGTATCAAAAGTTATTATTATAATTTTGAAACGATTTTCGAAAGAAAAAATTGAAGACCTACCCCGGGACCGGAATTAGGTTTAGGGCCAAGCAAAATGGGTCGGAGTTTTTCCCCAATTTTTTTAATGGCCCACACCGAGCTAGAGTACATCTAATACTTATAATACTTATAATAATTATTATAATTATAATAATAATCACACATCAAGCACTTCTTCCGAGTTAAACCTGGCAGTGTATATTTATCGTCAGCTGAAGAGACGATCTGATGAAATATTATTTCTACATGTGTTTTTCGATTTTTATCCAACTTAGCTGGGTCATCTCGTATTTTTTTCATTAGAATTCTGGAACACAGTGATAACATATCGCCACATAATGGGAATTCGAAACATTTTTTCAGACTCCGAAGGAACCAAAATAGCATTCATCGACGATCATAACCAGGGATATATTTTCAGTCCGGTGATTACCTTTTTCAAACTGTTACGCGTAATTCGCGATTAGGAATTTAAAATATATTTATTAACCGATGTTGTTGAATTTCAGGCTGATGATGAACCTTTGATGATAAATCATTTTCCGAAAAACTGTAGTAAAGTATTATGGGACTCATCGCGTACTCAAACATTCGCTGTATTTGAAAATAAAGTTTGCATCACTTATGTTTACACTAAATATTCTATAAACAGTAAGTTTATTTGTTTGATAATAATAATCGAATGAGAAAATGAGCTTCCTGAGCAAATTCTTTTTCAACACAGACAAACAAGTTGTTAAAATATGTGAGACGACCGTTTTACCGGATCAAATACCATTGTTACTTTATGACAGCGACCTATGTTTGGCTACCAGTGATGGGAGTCTATCATCGGTTGTAATGACCTCACATTTGAATTTGCCAAATGTTGAGCCCAAAGATCAACTTGTCACATTTATACAGATGAGAAAATTTAATCATGCCTGGCAGTTATGTAAAACTTCAGATCAACCAGAACAATGGAATATATTGGGAAGAGCTGCTATCGCTGATTTGAATATTGATTTTGGTTCGAACGCTTAGATTATTTATTGTCTCACAAAGAATAGAAAATAATCAAATAAAATATGAACAATATATTGTATATATTCTAGCTATGAAAGTATATCGAAAAATGGGCAAAGCATCTATTGTATTTGCTTTAAAAACTATCGCATCAATCGAAGATACAAACTTTTTATCGGGATTTTGTGCACTGTTGCTCGGTGAAAGCGATAAAGCAAAAACATTTTTCACTAAAAGTGTAAATCCAAAAGAAGCCTTAGATTTGTGCCGCGACCTTTTGGAATGGGAGCAGGCCATTGCATTGGCCGATACATTGGCACCTGAACAAATTCCATTCATTGCTCGAGAGTACGCTCATCAGTTAGAGTTCACGTGAGTTATGAAACAAGTATAGACACAATTCGGTCTTATCGATTACCGATTTCACTAATAAGCAGCACAGATCGTATTAAGCTTGGAATTGAAATTAGAAAATAACAATTAACAGAATTCGTTCGAACCGAATCCACTGATCAGAGCTGGCCAAATCTGTTCGTATCTCGCATTTCGCATGCCTGTTCGCATTCGCAATTGGCATGCGAATGCGATTCATGCGAAAGCGAACTGATTTGTTGGAACTCCAGTGCGAATGCAAATTTTCGCATTCGCATGTTTGGCCAGCTCTGCCACTGATAATATCAGTCTGATATGCACCGGAGGGGGCCTCGAACTTGGTCGTATCCAATTTGAATGAGTTTTTAGAATTTTTTTTTAAATTTTTGAAAAAGTTTCGAAACACTCTGAAATGGAAAGATCCGAAGTTTCAACTTGATCCGATCCAAATTGGAGACGGTATTAGGAAAAAAGATAAAAAAGTGGTAATGCCCCTTCGGTGCATAAAAACTCTGCGCCAAATATAGGTGCATAAAAAAAGAAACTCGATGAAACCTTTGCAATTATGTTTTAATGTTTTTGGTATATTCAGGAATCGCTATGGCGAGGCGTTATCAAACTATGAAAAAGGAATGGATAGCATATCACTCCAAAAAAGTGTAATGGATGAAAATACCGTAGCTGAGCACTTAAGGTCTTGTAAATTCGGGGTTGCGCGAACTAATATCAAAATTGGAAATTACAAAAAAGGCGTGAGTCTGATTGATTTCGGGTCAAAGGCCATTACGTATTTTTTTTAAAAAAAATGATCAAACCAATACAGCTGCACTTTTTTTTGTATTTTTAATAGATTTCAATTGCGATGGAGATGAACAACAAACAATTATTTGAAGATTGTGCAGAGGCATTGCTAAAGCTGAACGAACCAGCTGAAGCAGCTGATTTGTTTGAACTAGCTGAGAACTGGGATCAGGCTTGTTCATTATATGTTCAGTTGAGGGCATGGCAAAAAGTTCGTTCGATTTTACCAAATGTGACCAACTGTAAAATGCATGCGATTTATGCAAAATTTTGTGAAAACGATGGTAATTTCAATGATGCCATTGAGCATTATCGCAATGCTGGCGACATGGATAGTGTAGTAAGAATCTATGTAGAAAATTTGTCGGATCCTCATAGTGCAGCTGAAATTGTTCTTGAAACACGGTCCATCGACGGATCAAAAATGCTAGCAAAGTTTTACCAAAACGTTGGAGATTTCGAACAGGCCTTACGATTTTTAATATTATGTGGATGTGTTAATGATGCATTCATCCTGGCCAAAAACAATAATAAATTACGTCAATACGCCGAATTACTTGAATATTCAGATTCGGTACAGTCTAGTAATTTTATATCGATTGCGGAATATTTTGAAAGTGAAAAATATACATTGTTGGCCGGAAAATACTACCTTTTCGGAAAAGAATACGCAAAGGTGAACAACAATGATTGAATGACTGAGAATGAAAAGAATCCTTAACCAATTTCTAGCAAGGAATTCATTCTGGACCATTCATTTGATACTAACTCTGAAAGATATTTTCTAGTAATAATGAACATATTTTGCTGTTGCGATTTTAATTCATAGGCCATGAAACATCTTTTGAAAGCTTCAACCTTCAGCATGGATGAGAATATTGCACTTTCATTGGCTACTGATTGTGCGGCTTCTTCTAATGATGACAAAATCGCGAATCAATTGATTGAATTTTTGCTAGGCGAACATGACGGATCACCAAAAGATCCTAAATATTTGTTCGGCCTATATATGGCAAGAAAGCAGTTCAAAGAAGCTGCTAAAACTGCTGTGATAATAAGCAGTCAAGAGCAAATGGCAGGGAATTACCGTAACGCACATGATTTACTATTTTCTATGTGCCAAGTAAGTGTTCAGATTAATTTCAGCATTTTTTATTCAACCGTTGGATGACAACATTTATTGAATTTTTATTTACAGGAACAACGGAAAAACAATCTTCCCATGAGTGCAGTCATGCTGAATAATTTAGCACTTTTGCATCGCTATACATTGGTTCGAACACATGTTAAAATAGGTGATCATATCCAAGCAGCAAAGCTATTAGTTCAAGTGGCAGCAAATATTTCACGATTTCCAGCTCGTAAATTTATTATTTTCATTTAATTTTCGAATATGTTTTCATGAATGGAAAGAATTACTAAAATTGAATAAATCTTTTGAATTTATCTCTCAGATACTGTTCCAATTCTAACATCGACTGTTATTGAATGCCAACGAGTTGGATTCCAAAAAGCAGCATTTTCTTATGCGTCCATATTAATGCGTGCAGATTATAGGAGCCAGGTCGATCAAAAATATTCCAGAAAAATTGAGGCCATTGTACGGAAGGCTCCAAATGGTATCAAAGATGCAGAGGACGATTATCGTGATGAAACACAACAATGTCCAGTTTGCGACAATGAATTGTATATAATGGAATTAACTTGCCATCAATGCAAAACCCATTTACCTATGTGCATAGCAACGGTAAAAAATGAAAAAAAAAAAAAATTACTTCTCTGAAAAGTCAGACTGATCGGAATACTTTCTTCTGCTTTTTAGGGGCAGCACATAGCCAAAGAAAACTTAGCCGCCTGTCCGATCTGTAACTTTTTATGTTTTAGACCCCAAATGGCTATGTAGGTTTTCATTAAAAATAATTCGTACACTATTCAGGAGCTGTATTTATTCTTTTTTTCCAGAATATTGAATGCCACGAATCAATGTCCCATGTGCAGTGAAATTATCGAATCGAATCAATTGAACGACGTACAGAATATTTCAGAATATTTGAATATTTCTTGAATATAATGCAATATTTCAGCGCGAATTTATTCATCTTTTCGTTGACGATTTATATACAATGCAATATTTTCACGAAAAAACATTTTTTATTTGCAATTTAAAATTTTTAATTCAATATTCAATATGAACAACATTCTAAATAAAAATGCGATTTATTTTTATGCACCACCGGTGCATTACTATATTTGGTATAGTTTTTTTTTCTTTTCTTTTTTCTTCTCTCAATTATGAAAAAATTTTCTTATGATAATTATCGTAGTTTTGTTATTTGAAAAATTTTCTGGGCGAAAAATTTTCCCGACAAATTTTCCGGGCAAAAAATTTTCTTGAAAAATTTTCCGGACAAAAAATTTTCCCGAAAAATTTTCCGGACAAAAAATTTTCCCGAAAAATTTTCCGGGCAAAAAATTTTATTAAAAGATTTTCCAGTCAAAAAAATCGATTGCACAATTATACTTCCGATCGATCTGAAATTTTGGATTTAGGTATAACTTTTTTGGATTTAGGAAGTGCTATCGATTGGAAAAATTTTCGGAATTTTCCAGAACAAATTTTCCGACCCAAAAAATTTCCCGGGCACAAAATTTTCCCTGGGAATTTTTTCTCGAAAAATTTACCGGACAAAAAATTTCCCGAAAAATTTTCCCTTCTCTTAATTAATTTTTTTTTTTTAAAGTTTCTCTTAATGAAATTTTTTTTTCAGAAATTTCCCTAGCTTCTCTAAAAAATTATCCACAAAAACCCGATTCGGTTACCCGAAGGCATGTTCATATTTAAATTTAACTAAATAAGGACATAATCATTCGTATTTTTTTATGCACCAGAGGTGCATTACTATTTTCGTTAATTTTTTTTTTTCTTCTTCTTCTTCTTGTAATTCCGTCCCCACTTTGGATGAGTTTTT
>GL502555.1:28158-45205 GCA_000149185.1 Mayetiola destructor
AAAATACAATATTATCTTCTATGCTTTGGTCTGTTCAGATAAGAAATCTGGGATTTAATTTTGCCACACCCTGTATATATGTTACAAACCTGTGTATGGTTAAATGTGAGCTGAATACGTTCCGCATCACTACAAAATAATACTGTACGCCATCGACTGTCAATCGATACATGCCTAAATACTGTGGTAAAAGAGTTTCACCGTGGCGCTCAACTACATACTGGAATTTAAAAAAAAATAAAAAATAAAAATGAGTTGTTGGAGTTATCTATCATCCTTTTGAGAAAAATCACAATACATTTAGTATACTCACAGGATGATAGTGCTTAAGAAATGCATGCATACGTTCGATTTCTTCAGATGTTAGTGTTTTCATAATGAAATATTTATCGTAACTCCTGTAGAATTGTGCACCACTTTTTCCTGAAGAATCAATTTGAACAGGTTGCGATCGTGTCAAAGATTCACGATAATCTACGTCATCGACACCGAAACGTTCTCTCAAATTTCGAAATACCAATGGACAATATTCCTTGACTTTGAAGTGCGATGGCATATTTTCCCTAATTTATACAAATAATATTAAAACGGGAAGTATTTGAAAATATAATCAATCTAAGTCAAGAGACTTCATAAAAAGTTTTTTATAATTTGGAAGAAAAAAACTAAAGATTAAAGTAAAAATCATAATATACTTGTTGAATAGATGATTATCGACTTTAATTTTCGAATATGCTCGAAAATCGTCTGGCAGAAGCATGACTGGTATGTTAACATGGCTCAATTCGTTTATCTGTTTGTAGAATGCAAAAAAATTTCATTAATATATTCACAGATTCCGAAAGGAAGAAAATTAAAAAAAAAAATAATAATACCGTATGATTGATTCCCCACATAAAAACACTGAGAATTGGTTCATTTGCACGGAACAGCTTCACCTTCTGATGTTTAACACGAAATTTCTTTTTTATCATTTTTGGCATTGACGATGATCCCGACGACATTTCGTTTGAATATTTTTTGAATTTCTAGTTCTTTTATCGTAAAAAAATTCAAAAAGTTTTACGCTTTGCGTTTTTTATCGATGTTATTACGTCAAGTTTTCGCAAATTTATACAGACATAGACATATTTTTCTTCAGCTTCATATACATTACATCGAATAAACAATGCTCGTCCTCAAATTGAATTTCACGAATATCTTGTTCAATTCGATCAATTAATTGTCAACTGTTACTATATTCCTGAAAGAAAAACAACAAATTAGCTCAATGTTCGCAAATTTTTCTGTTTCTTTTGTAGTTTTTAAAAAAATAGCACATTTTTATTTTCCGATTAAAATGTACTGCAAAAGTATAGGAATCAGTCAAAAACCAAAAATCTCCTAAGATGTTTTTTATGCACCGTCGGTGCATACTATATTTGGTTTAGTCAGTTTTTTTTCCATGTCGGTCCACCTTTCGGACAACTTTTTGACCCACTTGTAGTGGTCGGACCGGGCTGAAACTTCGGATCTATCCGTTTCAGATAATTTCCAAACTTTTCCAAACTTTTCCAAAATTTCCAAAAATTTTAAATATTCCACAAAATTTCAAAATTCCCAAAAATTTTCAAAATTTCCAAAAAATTTCAAAAATTCTCAAAATTACCAAAAAAATTCGAAATTTCCACAAATTTCCACAAAATTCCTAAAAAATTTCAAAATTTCCACAAAATTTTCAAAATTTCCACAAAATTTCCAAAAATTTTAAAATTTCTACAATTTCGGAAATTTTTGCTTTGCCCAAAGGTACTCCGAACAAAAACATTCCTAAAATTTTCAAATTGTTTTTCTAATTCATTCGAATATATTTTTTGTGTAAAAGCCTTTGAAGGTGCATTCATGAATTCGGTACTATCGAATTCTGCCTTGTCCTTTTCTATTTTATGTGGATTTCGAGTGAAAAAAATGCCTGAGTCATTCCGAAGGACTGATTAGAATTTGTGGACCCAATAGAAATTTTCTCACAACCATTACAGTTTCATTATTTTTTTTCATTTTATACTGAAATAAGAAACAGCTGTATGGAAAAGTTTGTTGTCGCATGCAAGTATCTTGTCTATTGTACAAGGATCGTATAATATATTTTGAGGACTTTAGTTAATCCACACTCGATAAATATAGTTACCATGGATGAATCCCCTATAAACGATTTTTTTTATTCAGACGCACACAGAAAGATTCCAACGTTAAATTCTAATTCCAATTCGAATTCTTTTTCATCTCAAATGAAAATAATGACAGTTTTCACATTCCTTCGATCATTCCGTTGAATCGATTGGCTATTGGCTATCTATTATTATGGCCAAAAAAAAATTGTTGATAATGCCAAATTTTTAATGAAGATTATCTCCTTTGGCAATTTTGAACGGAATGAACTAACTAGAATGAGCTATATTAAACCAAATCAGCTCTGTTTTTCTGCCGTATGTTACTTGATATTTGATTCTAACTAATTTAATCTTTGCCGAAAATATGTATTCTTTCTTTTTGCGTTTCCTCAATGGTCGATGACTAATTTTTCATAAACACACAATTACTTATATACTTACGAGATAAAATGATACGTATTGGTTACAATTAAAAATTTTTTGGATGAAATTCATTGCTTTTTTCCCCACACAAGCCTAATGGATACCTTTATTTGTGATGTATCAATGTGGTGACCAAATTCTATCCATGGCTGGCATACTGAATTTGTATCGCATGAGTCAAGTAAAATAATCAAATTGTTAGTCTAATGCTAGTTGTTCATCGTTTCGAGCATCAAATATTTATGGTTTTATTATTTGATGTTTATTTTTTGCAGCTGTCAACACACATTCATTCAACTTTTCAATGTTATTCTTTATTTCGGCTATTCATCAATTGCTTTTCTCTTCGAATATTTTGTTAGTGAATTCATACAAGTTTCAGGATGGTATACAAGTTTGTATTGAATTTGCTGATTATTTCATTTTATGTTCCATTCTTTTTTGAAAACGGAAAAAACAATACACACACTAATGAACAATATCCTAATATTATTATAATTATTCACGCCCGTGTCTGTTCTAAACTGAATTTAAGCATATATTTTATTTTTGGCAAATATTTTTTGTGTGATAATTGATTAATCTCGTATCATGATTTTTGTTTTTGTTTTTTCTTTTTTTTTTTGACTGAATCATATACACAGAAATGTAATAAATGCAAAAGATTATTTGATCTCAATCAATTGTCATTGTTTTTTTTCCTATTATTTGCACAGTTCATTAAATGTTTCAAATTAATTTTGATTACCTTTGAATCGGCTTTGATTGAACTCGGGACGACTTTATTGATTGATTTCAATTTTTTCTTCTTATTTTTTGTTTTGTGTCATCGATTGTTGCAATTTTTTTCGTTTTATAGCTTACTTCACTTGATTCAATGCATTATTCCACTGTGGTATGAAGTTGAAGCGACACAAAAATGATTGGATATATGAATTCATTTTGTACTCAGTATGTACGTATGTATGGCTTGTGTTGATGTATGTACTACTGCTTAGTTCCTTTCTCTTACTGTTTGACGCGTTAAATGTGCGTAAACTGTCATTGTCGACTTATCGGTACAGCTTTATTGAAGAAATAAAATGCTCGAAGGCAATGACTCACCTCCTCCATGGCCCCTCTATTTCACAAAAATTAATAATTATTTTGGCAGACACAATCATTGATTCCTTTATTTTCATCGTCCAGAAAAATATTTTAAAATGAAATGTGGATTTTTTAATACAGAAACTCGCTTCCTATAGCAGGAACTCATAGGATAAACAGATTTTCTTTCTCTATTTGCAATCTTTATTCTAACTGAGCGCTGTTTCACCACACATAGGATGATTTTTTCGTTAGTTGGTAGATGAAAATCTCTTCAACTAAAGATTAAGTTCCCTTTTTTTAAATAGAATTTTGGTTTTTTGGAAGATTTTTTGTATTTAAGAGTTATCTTAGTTGTACTAGATACTTAAAACTTAGTATTTATATGTATATGGTGGTTAAAAAAGGATATTCTCTCTTCTATTCGATCAAATTGAAAAATTTTCAATCCACTTTATTCGATTCGTATCCCCATTGGGGCATTTGTTGTTTACCATCCACTGTCACGGAATTCGCATTTGTTTGTGATGAGTTTGCATGTATATTTGTAAATTCTCGTTTGGATGCGGTAGTATATATATGGAATGGTAATGAGTTAGTGGTATTCACATGCTTCGGATCGATGGCGTGTTGATGCTGTTGAGCCTAAAAATATTTAATCAGAGTTGGTACAATGAGATGCAAAAATCTAAACTAACCTGCTGTTGTGTATTTGCTTGTGTTGTTTGCGCCTGCTGCTGTTGTTGAGAAGACGTATGTGAAGGTTGAAGTTGACTTTGATTCGAATTAGGATTATTAGTTTGAGGATTTGATGTTGGTGGAACGGGTAATGCGCCACCATGCATCGATAAATAATGGCGCTTCAAATATAAGTCAGATGTGAACGACTTTTGGCATAAAGGACAACATACTGAAGTGGGATTATGTATGAGCCGCATATGTTGTCGAAGATTCGATACATTCGAATAAACTCGAGCACAAAGCGGACATGAGCATGGTTCTAATGCTTTGAAATTTTTTGCTTTGCATCGCTGTTGATCCGTTTCTTGAGAGCTTCCTGTACTTGCATCTGAGGTATTTGCTGCGTTTGAAGCCATAAAATGTTTATCATCAAGCCATTCATCACCGTGCTGTTGAACATTACTTGGACCAGCACCTTCATATGACATTCGCTGATGTACTTTTCCATATTCTACTCCAGCATTTCCATATTCGCCAGAGGATTGTTGACATGTTTGATCGCCAAACTCAATTTCACTTTTTGGTTCGATCATACCATCTTCAGTCGTACTGTCGGTCAAATCATCTAAGCGAATTTTTTTAGATTCTCTTAATTTGTCCAAATTTCCATCATTTCGCCGAATATTAGATATATTAGAGTCCTATTGTTTGTAAAGTGTTATAGAGTTCAAAAGTTATTAATTTATGTCTTCAAAGATGATGTTTCAAATAAATTTTGTAAAATGTACCGAATTCTCTTTGGTGACACCACGGATCTTGAACTGTTCGGCCATTTCGATGAATTCGATGAGATCCTCATTGTTTATGTGAACCTCTCCCAAGTACATGAAATCCAATATCGCTTTGAGTACCTCACTTTTGACACCATTGATGAAAAATACTGGATGTGAACATGGATTTTTCTGCAAGTTGAATGCAGTTATTAATTTTTTCCAATTATTAATTAATTTTTTCTATTTTTCACAATTAAGTTCGAAACTGAACTTGAATTTACCTTTAAAACTTCCTTGAAATATGGACTGCATGCAAATAGTACCAATTTATGTGCATTGAATTGTTTTCCCTCACATGAGAATGTTATGTCCACTAAGTCAGCAGCCTCTTGGATTTTCTTGAACTCCGAACTAACATTTACCCTGCAAATATTTCCAAATAATAATATTCATGTGTTTACTGTAAATTTTTAAAATCAATTAAAATTTTATGCTCACTGGAAATTACTCCACTTCAGGTAGAACAATTCGCTAGATGCACTTTGTGGCAAATCACTCATTTTTAGTAGCCGTTCTTTTGATATTTATCAATCTAAATTGATATCCTTTTATATTATTATCAAGTGTCTTGACTATTTATCTTTTGACGAAAAATTGTTATTGTTTTGATCAACACAATGTTTTCGTTTTCTTCTTCACTGTATTATATTACAATATTATTATTGTATGCTAGCAGAGCTCACGAAACAAAAATGTCATTAAATGAATGACAAGCAATAACATGGCCACATTCACTCATCATTCAGATTTAGGTTGGATAACCTACTCGTTTTGATATTACATACAAACATTCTACATTAGATCAGTAATACCAATGATAATATATGAGTGTATAATATGAAATAAAAAAGGACTGCCGCACTATGGCTACGAATTCTCAACCATTTTTTTTTCGGTCAATTCGAACACCAGCGCTGCACATTGCGCATTTCGGAATCATTTGTAGAGCAATACGCATATCAAGATGTTGAATTCAAAAAAGACGAAAAAAAAATGATTTGATTTACTCCGTATAAATAAATTCGTATGAAGAGGGCTAAACAAAATCTAGTTGGGCCTTGGAAATAGACATAATTGAAATACACTGCCAAGTTGAACTCGGTAGAAGTGCTTGATGTGTGATGTTTTTAAACGTATGATTTAAAAAAAAAAATTGGAAAAGAAATTTGGAAAAAAATTGGGGACCGGACCTCTCACTAAGTATCCCAGCGCGTGATTAATGCGTGTGGTACGGAAAAGCGAAAAAAACGAAAAGCTCCACGCATTTATTGCTTGATATATGTGTATACATATTCAGTTGTGGCAGCTTCAACTCGGTGTGGGATGGGTCTTATTTAGCCCTAAGCCACACTCAAGACAATGTTCTAGATAAATCTTCACCATCGAAAAGGTTTATTTTTACTTTTCCGGACACCACAATTTCAGATGCGAGAAAAGTATTGGTTTACCCTAAAAAAAAGTGGATTTTTTTTTTGAGTTATTTTTATGTTTTTCGGCGAGAAAAACACGAAAAACGAGTTTTCAGAAAAAAAATCCTGTGTGTATGTCGTTGTCGTCGTTGTTGTCGTCGGCACTTTTATATGTATGTCTTGTTAGCACGATAGCGGTTCTGGAATGCATAAATGTGTCTGGTTTTATGATTGAATATTGTTCGGGGTGTCTCGCAGATGAACCCTATTGATTTTGACCATAGTAGAGAAAGTTCCACGGTTGCTATGAGCCAGACACACCACATTTTTTTCGAATAAAAACCGAAATTTTTTGAAAATTTTTAATTTTCGTCAACCGATTGGAAATCGTCTGAAACGCGTAGAAAAACAAATTTTTTCAAAAAAAAAAAAAAAATTCCGAAGGGTCCCCCTTGCATTTTTTCACAAAAAAATTTCGAAAATTTTTGAAATTTTTTTTTTCCCGTCCAATCGATTGGAAATCGTCTGAAACGCGTAGAAAAACAATTTTCTTTGACATTTTACTTCTACTTGTAGCTTTTTGCTATACGCACTGTGTAGCAGTGACAGTTCTATATAACTCTCCCATACAAATGAATACAATTGTATAGAAGTCAGAGCGCTACAGGCTTATGTAGCTGTAGTACTTGCATTTCTATAAAAATGTGCTTATTTGTATGGGAGAGTTAAATAGAACTGTCACTGCTACACAGTGCGTATAGCAAAAAGCTACAAGTAGGCTGTGTGTGTACTGACTCTCTTTTTAGTGGTACCATGCCGAACTCCGGACCTTGGATCCAAGGGCCGGAAATTAGAGTAATGCCTGATCCCATTTTCTGTCCTTCACCTATCCATCGAAATTTCATTTTACCGCCCGCCATAAATTATGCGACGAATTTAGCTGTGAAACTAGATAATGAATCAAAGCGAAGATAGTTGAAAATATTAATGCATCTTTTATGGTGATTTATTGTTTGCTAATCTCAAATTTTTTCTTTTATTAGTCCCATCACTACTATCGGCGAACTACTGCGTGCTGTTCATATCACACGTCCAGTACAGAAAAATGCACAGAATAAGGTATAAATGAATACTCACTGAAACAGTAATGAAATATTCTGCCAGTTCGTTTTCAGTTCGCTTGATGTGTTGAAATTATGATGTTGCCAATATCCGATTCGAATTCGAAATATGAAATTTTGAATTGGAAAAGGTCAGACGATTGTTGTAACGCTGTACTATAATCGAAATGAACAGTCTACTTATTAAAATCTTTACTGAAATGTGCACGCTACCACGAAATCGACACATATTGACCCACAGCTGTTACCAGTGGATAAAGCACAAATAGTTCCACCATCTTTGATGATACGGCCGGTAGAGTAGTCACCAATGTCATTTTATATTCAGTTGAACTTTAGCATTTGAATTCTATGAAATGAAGATTGGTACACTATAGGTACCCGATAGACTAAAAATATGAACTCATCCCTACAAACAGTCGATAGTCCGTCTAATAATATACCATCTGTGAAATTTTCACGTCCCCGGGACCTCTCCTTCCCCTTCACTCTCAATTAAAACCATAGTTTTGAGGATTTTCTTCACCGAAATGGACATACTACCACGAAATCGACTCATATTGACCCATAACTGTTATCAGTAGATAGAGCACATAAAGTTATGTGTGATGACACGGCGGGTAGTGAAGCTATCAGACCCATTGTATAGTCATTTGGAATGATAAAAGTGTCTGTGTGAATAGGACATTAGACCCATAACTTGGGGACCAATGGGTTTAAACAAATAGACTTCAAGACGAATCTACCGTTGCCAGCTCGGTCAGAATCTATTTACTATGTTTAAAGCCGCGAACAAAAGAATACAAAAAGATTTTAAAGCTTGAATAGTGTAACCACATCAAGCAAAATAATAGAAATAATTAACAACAATGTAGCGGAACAAACCTTGAATTCGTAGGTTTGTGGCATGAGTCTTAGAAACACAATCCCGGACGGGCTCGAAATTCGGTTTTATTGTCATCATTATATTGTTTGGTCTGAACCCTTTTTTAGCCGAAAAATTCGTGACTGGATAGAGAGATGGCGCTGTTTGATCCTGCTCAAAAAATAACAATGACTCTATTCCATAGGTATACTTGCGCCAGCAATCATTCAGTAACATAACCTCCAAGAAAGATTTGAATCTGACGAAGGTGCTTTTTGAAATTATTTTAGTCTGTTTTCATATCATCAATGATAGCTGATTCATTTGCTGAATGTATGGTCCCACTTCCAAATTTGGTTTTTCAACAAAGATATTCAAAAACAACTTGTTCATTAAGCGTTATAATCATTCCACATCCAGAATGAGTTTAGAAGTTGCAAAAAAATTGGCCGCTTATAAAGCGATTGATGACTGTATCAAAAATGATATGGTTGTTGGTATAGGAAGCGGTTCAACAATTGTGTATGCAGTCGATCATTTGAAAGAGCGTGTTGAAAACGAAAATTTAAACATCATTTGCATACCAACTAGCTTTCAAGCACGGCAGCTCATTATAAACCACCATCTTCAACTTGGCGAGTTGGAAATACATCCTAATTTGGACTGTGCTATTGATGGTGCAGATGAGGTCGACAAAGATATGGTTCTAATCAAAGGTGGCGGTGGATGTTTATTACAGGTATATTAAAATAACCCGAAAAATTTTGGCAAAAAAAATTGTATTCAGACATAGTTTTAATATTTTTAATAATTTAGGAGAAGATTGTTGCATCATGTGCCAAGGAATTGATAATTGTCGCTGATTATACAAAGGACTCAAAATCATTGGGTGAACAATATAAAAAAGGCATTCCAATCGAAGTAGTTCCATTAGCTTATTTACCGATCAAACAAAAAATTAAGAAACATTTTGGCGGCGAGCTTAAATTACGAATGGCTGTAGCTAAGGCGGGACCCTGTGTCACAGACAATGGAAATTTCATTCTTGATTGGAACTTTGATGAGAAAAATTGTATCAATTGGAAAGAAGTTAATACAAGAATCATCTCGATACCAGGTGTTGTCGAAACAGGACTTTTTGTTGATATGGCAAAACGTGCTTATTTTGGATTAAGCGATGGAACAATTCAGGAAAGAAGTTAATTGCTTTGTTATATCCAGAATCAAATAAAATGGTAATATCAAAAATCTGTTTCTATACTATCTTACATTGCACTGTGTACCATTTTTCAATAGGAAAAGGCGGAAAATTTTAACTTGGAAATTTGATTTAAAGATTATTTCCTCGATATGTTGGTGAAGAACTGATTTTTCCCGTGATGATTCGCCCATAAAGACGCAACTCTTCTTAATCAATGGTTAGAAACCCAAAAGGCTGCAGCCAATTCAAATGCAAATGGAAAGTTTGTTTTTTAAAGAAAAATAAAACAGAAATATATCATTTATTATAAAGTCTTATTTTTTAGTATCCAAAATTTTGATTTTTTTTTTTGTTCATACAGGGAAAGTACGGTTTCTAGTTTCAAAATGATTTTTTGATCCTTTGTGGTAGAATTGATTCTTTTGCATAATTGAATAAGGAGAGAAGACCCATATTTCTGCTCCGCCGTGAAAAGTAGTTTGAAACGACATCATCGTTATCACCTATTTAAATATTTAATGAAAAAAAAAGAAATTAGAATAATTTGAGAAATTTCGCGCAACCTCACTGGTACCCGAATGATGTTTAAAGGCTTACCAAGAAAACTAGTTCTTTCAGTGACTGTGGGTAAAACGTTATCGTTCGCATTCAGCGATACAAACAAAGCCATAGGAACTATCCACAGGCATATCGTGAAGTACCCTATCACCTATGAACGAAATTGAGTATTAATTTAACTGCAGCAAACCATTGAAAAGGGGGAATTTGTATGTATACTACTATATTTTGAAAAGAGTTGATTATTCAATTGAGGATAAAAAATAATTGTTCTGTTTTGGTTTCATTCGCATGCCAAATGCAAGATATTTCTCTCACAGTGAATTTTTATAAAATTTGACAGAAATTAGATGGAATATCATATTCTGAATTCAGAATTCTCATCGCTAGACTTCAAAAGGACAAGATGAAAAAAAAAACTGGTTGATGCAGAGTGCACTATTTTGTATGCAACACTTTTGACGCTCATTTGTGTGCCTAAACCAGTAATTCGTAAATATGCTATTTCATGTCTTTTGTGCTTTCACTATTATGGTGTCGAATTTAACGACAATAGCTGCACATCGAATAAATTGAAAAGAATAAAACTAAACGGTTGAAATTACCTCAGTAAAGTTGAAATAATGTTGTGTAAAATAGCTGAATGCTAAATAATGATTAATTATTAGCAAAAACACTGCGCCAATAAACTGAACTGACTTTAAGTTAACATAAGGAAAATCAGTTAAAATCAGAGCATGTAATGCTTGAGTTGCAAGTCCACAAAAAACCATTGACCAGTGAAGATTATCGAAGAAGATGAACAGCAAATATACGGTAGTCACGAATAAAACAATAACGGATATTACTTTTTTTGCTGTTACTGTGTATTCTTCAACAAGCTCTGCTATATAATAAAGGCCGGCCGCTGAAACCGAAAAGTTCATAAATAATTTTAACAACCAATATTTAAAAAGTCAATACGCATATATTCTTGAGAATATAGTTGGAGCTTATGAACTCACCCACTGCGATTGTAAGCCCGCATATTTGTATAACAATCGCTATCCAACTTATGAGATATAACAATGTCATTTTTTATTTTATGAACGAATTTTATATTTTGCGTTGTTTATTTAGCTTCTTAAACTTGATATTCTATTGAATGTAGTATGAATCGTACTTGTTTATGACGTCTTAATTATTTCAACAAAAATGACAAACATTTCGGTTTCCTCAATGCAATTCACTTTTCTGACTATTGTTTACAGCACATATTTTTTTTACAATTGGTCTATGGTCTGACAACGAATAAAGGAAAAATTATTGAGAAGGAGGAAATTTCGAAAATTGCAAATAAATTAAGAAATCAATGCTATCTGTGGAGATCTGTTTTTGTTTACATGCTGTCATTGTTATATGAGACCGGAATGTCATTGAATATTTTGAAAGAACTAATATTGATGAAAGTGATTTGATGCCGCAGGTTTTCATAGAATAAACATTGAGGTTAAGTTAACCATCAAATTTGAATTCAGTCATGAATCAATGTGCAGATTTTCATGAGAGAATTTTGTTTTTTTNTTTTTTNTTTTTTTTTGACTATTGTTTACAGCACATATTTTTTTTACAATTGGTCTATGGTCTGACAACGAATAAAGGAAAAATTATTGAGAAGGAGGAAATTTCGAAAATTGCAAATAAATTAAGAAATCAATGCTATCTGTGGAGATCTGTTTTTGTTTACATGCTGTCATTGTTATATGAGACCGGAATGTCATTGAATATTTTGAAAGAACTAATATTGATGAAAGTGATTTGATGCCGCAGGTTTTCATAGAATAAACATTGAGGTTAAGTTAACCATCAAATTTGAATTCAGTCATGAATCAATGTGCAGATTTTCATGAGAGTAATTTGTTTTTGTTAATTTTTTTTTTTTTGAATTATTAATAATTTTTTTCTTTAAGATATACCCGACGTGTAACTCTAGTAATCTCTTGATATTTTGCATTCGAAGGTACAATTTTGGGACAAATGACATTTGGATTTACGTTTATCGGCCCTAAAAAATTTGTGTTCATTAGGTGTCGATGGATATTGACTTCATTTAGATTAACGTTCATATGATTAATGGCGCTTATTGGGTTATTATTCGGAGCTAAAAACTGTCTGTTCGGAAATGGTATTTTCAAAAAGCAGCTGAAAACATCAGTGGATGGTAATGGCTTAGTACTAAAATATGGATGCGTCAATGCAATATTCGTTGACATTCGTTTTTTCGGGTCTAACGTCAATAAACGGGATAACAAATCAAATGATGGCATATGATAATCAATTCCATTTTCCTTCATATATTTGGCTAGAGTACAACCAATGAATCTGTAAAACAAAGAATTGATTATTCTTTGTTGATTGTTGATTACAACTATTTTGAAAATATTCATTACGAATTTTTCTTGAAATCCTTTTGCATGCGTTCATATTCAGGAAGCAGACGGACATCAGACCAGCAACTAACTGACGGATAACCGAGAACTTTGAATATTTGTTCTAGTTGACCACGCACATATGGAGAGCCACGTGCCTGTCCTTGGTCGACTGTCGATGGAAATATTGGATTATTGGTCATTATTTCAGACATAATGCATCCAAAAGAGAATATGTCGACTGCTTTTGTATAATGTCTTGAGCCCAACAATAGTTCTGGCGCTCTATACCAACAAGTACATACAACAGCATCCACCTCGGCCAACGGTTTCAACGGAGAATGAAATGTTCTAGCCATGCCCATGTCTGTTATCTTTATTATTCCACGGCTTGGTCCATCACCCATTACTAAAATGTTTTCCGGTTTCTGTTTAATGAAAATTATTTATCGTATATTGTAATGCATGAAAGAGTGTATAAAAATCTTGAAATTCGACACACACCAAATCACGATGCAATATCCAGCTATCATGCAGATATTTAAGTCCATTCAGAGTTTGAAAGAGGCAACTTTTCTGCATCTCTTCTGGTATGCGTTCATCCGTATTCGGTTGAGATCGATAAAATTTGAGAATTGTGTTTAAATCATATTCCGCGTAGTCAAACAGTAGCCACGCTTTCTGTTTCGAATAGGATAAAAATACAGAGAGTAAGCTCATAACATTTTGGTGGTTAAGTTCCCGATACAGCTATAAATGAAAAAAAAAAAAAAATAAGTTCACAAATACCTATATTTAAATTTTCAAAAAAAAAAATGAAAGTTTACAGCTAGCTCTCGGCATGTCGATGATGAATACGATGACATTTCAACTTCTTTTAACGCAAAATACTGAATTTTCTTTGACGATTGATTTTGTGATTTAGATTTTTGGATCGCTTTATAAACTTGGCCGTATGATCCACGACCAATTCTGACACCGTCATTAAAATCGTATTCCTGATTAACCTTTGGGCGTTGTTCGTACTGTTTCATTATAAATTCATAATCCATTTTAATAAAACTAAAGAAAAATGATAGATTAATCCTATGAATTGATGGCTTTACTTTTTCTAACGGTATACTTTTTTACTCTGACATAAATTCATTTGAACCGCCAATGTACAGTGGGGGAAAAAATATTATCCGCACTTATATTCATTTGAATATTTTTAGAAGATACTATTTGTGAAAATATTACAATACAAATTTTTTTTTTTTTTTTGAGAAAAAATTCATGTCCTCAGATTTTTTTTTGAATCAGAGCGGATTTGAACATTTACAAATTATTTTCTAGTTTTAAATCAGCTTCACAGTAAGCGGCCATTTTGGCGAAAGCGGTCTCATCGGAATGTGAACAATAAATGCAGTCATGGATTGCTTTCTGATCATCAAATTACTATTATACATGGATAAGAGTTGAACCAAGATGATTCAGTCATTGGATATCAACAGACGTTGCAAAATACTGAGAAATTCAATAGAGTTAATCAATAATTTGCCAAAGAAAACAATAATGGCTAAATTAGAGCAGAAAACGGCCATTTTATAAATTCAGATTTGTTTGTTTTATTCAAAATATGGCTCTGTTGTGCTGAGAAAGAGCCATTCCAGACGATCAGGGTGGTTCAAAACATAAGAAAATTTAAACAACATTTTTAATAATCGAATGAAACTCAATGAATTATAATTGAGGAATCTATTCCTCTTCAAAGGGCTGCCATTATAATTTTATGTCACTCAAATTGTTGAAGAATAGTCACCCCGATGATAGTCAGAAGGAAGTTAGAAACGTTAAACCTATTTGCGGCTAACTTAATTCCCCTTTTTTATCAAGCAAAAAACCAAAAAAAAAAATCTCAAAAAGTTCTGAGGACATGGACTTTATCAAAAAAAAAAAAATCCTTTTTAATATTGTCAACAATTGCCCTCTGTTGAAAATACAAAAAGAAAAAAAGAAAATAGAATTCAAATTATTTTCAATTTCTAGAGATATTCCACAAAATAAAAGTGCGGCTAACATTTTTCCACCCACTGTATGTATCGAACCATTTGAATGTGAACCATGCCTAAATGAAAGTCTAGCTGTGGAATTGCATATTCATCTAGATAAAGAAGCTTGAGTCTCATATATTTTTTCGTTGAAGAACATTTATGCTCAGAATATTTAGAATGATTGTTTTTGAGAAATTAATATTTGCGAAACAACTTTTTTAACGATTTAATCCATTTGAACAGTCTGATATGAAGTTAGTGTAATTAAAACGTAAGGTATGAAGTCAGTTATGAATTCAGAATAATATTTCCGTTTTACCTTTAATTCAAGTAAATAATCGAAATAGAGTGATTTAAATTGATGTAATGCCCTTAAAAGTATTACGTTCACATGAACATTATCTCAAAATCATAAATACGATAACACGCTGATATTTCAGGTTCTCCCAGACTCTCTTCTCAAACGAATCATACAATGTACATGAATGTATGTGTCTTTACTGACAGGTCGGCACATTTCAGTTTCTTTTTGATTGTGTCACGTTCTTGAACAGGTCACTGATAATTTTGATTATATCGCTTTTAGTTATTTCTAATGAATTGAAAAATAATACAATTTTATTGATGTTTTTTGTCTAAATTATTTCATGTTAAAAAGTTTCATTTGGGCATCTAATCACAATAAATTAAATTTTAATCAAATTTTTATCTTTCAGATTTCACGCTATTGTTTCTATTTTCCTATTGCTTTCGGCATATTCCTTTGATTCGCACCAATCGAAAGTTTCTGAAATAAATAATGGCACCATTAGCAACATTACCAAAAGAGCAACCCCAACATTATGGGCAACAAGGAATTAATGCCGTTTTGCTGGGCCCACCAGGTAGCGGAAAAGGAACACAGGTGATTGTTTTATTTTGAGAAAGTTATGCTTCGAACTAAGTATTTTTATTTGTTCGATTTAGGCACCGATATTGAAAGAGAAATACTGCGTTTGCCACTTGTCAACTGGAGATATGCTTCGTGCTGAAATTGCAGCTGGCTCGAAAATTGGCACTGAATTGAAACGTATCATGGATTCTGGAAAATTAGTGTCAGATGATCTAGTTGTTGACATGATCGAGAGCAATTTGAATAAACCGGAATGTAAAAATGGATTCTTATTAGATGGATTTCCCAGAACTGTGACACAAGCAGAAAAGGTAAGGCTGCAGAATATGTTCATTCACCGCAAATGTTAACTTTCATATGCAATTTTTTGTCTTCGATTATTATTCATTTAGTTATTATTATTTTAGTTGGATCAATTGCTTGAAAAAAGAAAAACTGCATTGGATGCTGTTATTGAGTTCGGAATTGATGACAATTTGTTGGTTAGACGTATTACAGGTCGATTAATTCATCCAGCCAGTGGAAGATCTTATCATGAAGAATTTCATCCGCCGAAAAAATCAATGACTGATAATGTAAGTGCCTTCGAGTGGTGATAAAATAAAATATTGATTGAAATTTACCATCTATTAGGAAACCGGTGAGCCATTGATTCGTCGTAGCGATGATAATGTCGAGGCTTTGAAGAAACGTTTGGAAACCTATCATAAGCAAACAAAACCACTTGCGAGCTATTATGCCTTACGAGGACTCCATTTTAAAGTGGATGCGGCACAAAGTGCTAGCGCTGTCTTTGAAGACATTGACAGTATATTCTTGCGACAACGTGCACAACGTCTCGCTGCCGCATTCATTTAAATTTAAATTTTCGGGCAGCTATGAGTACTGAAATGATTGCGAAATTGTAATTGAACTTGATCGACAAACTAAAACAAAAAATGAAATATAACACAAAAATGTCCGATGATCCAAGATCAAAGATTTTATTGAGAACAGATAATCCGCTCAAAGCCTCTTCGATCAGTACAAATTTATCTGTTGGTTATAAAAAATGTTTGAATAAATCATATGCTTTAAAAATAATCACGAGTTGTCCGCGAATTATGTATAGTAAGGTTGTCAACTCGCTCGGATAAATCCGGAATAGCTAGGATTTTAGGCTTCGATTCCGGCCTCCGAACGTACCAGATCGGACGCTCGGATCGACCAGAAAAAACACGGATTTCGCCCGGATTTCTGTTCAAAAATTCTCAACTTTCACTCTATTTTTCCAATAATTTGTCTGTTGAAACGAATATCTCGAAGAAATGAAAAGCCGTATTGTGTCGTTGAATAAATTTAGAGGTAAATGACGTGTTATGAATTGAATGGCCCAGAATGAAAATGT
>GL502562.1:12824-25889 GCA_000149185.1 Mayetiola destructor
AAGGAAGATCTAAAACGAATGACAATATTATTCTTATTTCCAACTATAGCGCTGATCTTTCGTCAAGAGAAGTGATCAACACTTCCATGCATTCATAGAATTAATAATAATACAATCATCATTTCATCGCGAATCTGTTAAAATGTACCAAATGATTCGTTCCCGATCACAAATTAATGAGATTTATCTCATGAAATTTCTTTTGTTTTTTTTTATTCACTCATATTCGCTTTAATGTCTTCAATGTGATTGACAGTCAAAATCCAGATATCAAGTTGCAACTCAGCGGTCAAACTTGCATTAAACAAAATCAGCCAAGATAAAGATGTGAAGGTGCCGAATCATGATTACTTTGCATTTTCGCAAGCAAAAAATTATTATTCATACTTGAATTTTTTATTTGCTCCGAATTGGTCACGTGTAGATATTAAATTTCATTTCTGAAATAAAATATGAACATTCTTAGCATAGTTGCTTATTCTTTCATTTTTGTTCAAAGCGAAGGACAATCGTGAAATATTCTCATTATCGTAAGTTGATAAGCTCGCATGGGCAAACAGTAGGGTATCGAATAAATATATAATGTTTAAATGAAGAACTCATCGGCCATAAGCTGAATTCATATTTGCTTTGGTTTCAATTGTCATCCAGGAACTGAAGACATTCTTCCAATGAAAAATATTCTAAAGCAATGAGCAATAAATCACCGAATATTCGGCAAACGTAAGAAAAAACAATTGTCTCAGGAGGTGCACGATAACTTTATCACGTAAATGGTCTACTTTTGCTTCGCTCTTCTGACAAAGAAAAGATTTCAATGCGTTAGCAAATGCTAAGTCCAAACATAAACCAGTTTTTGATCGTTGACTCACTGAATGAAAACAGTTGAAGATGGAGGTAGAGACGAAGATGAAGAATTTCAAAAAATCCAAAAAATAAATTCAAAATTGTGAAACAAGCTTTCGTCGTTCTACCGTATACCGTTTCCATTATGAACTCATTTCAAGCAAAACCTTATTGCACAATACAGATTAGGAATTTTTTATTCGGAAAATCTAGCTTTCTAGTTTATACATCTTCTGTGAACCGTAGTTAATAGAAGATGGGGCCGATATTATAATCGGAATCTTCTATTGGTAAATTCAGTCTGAATTAATTTATTTATTTGGATTAGAAAATGTGTAGAAAGATGAATATAACGTCAGAAATGATTTTTTTTTGTGAGAAAAGGAAGTTGGTATGTGACCTGCGTTTATTTTTATTATATTTGGAATTGTAAGAACAGGAAAATGTTTTTTTGTTCATTTGTTCCGTTCAAACAAACACAATGAAAACTACGCGTCAATTTGAGATGCATTAACATTCCAAACAATGAATGAGAGTCAACTATTGCGTATCATAGATGAATCTTCAGTGTATTCCATAATGTGTTGGTAATAATATGATGCAATATTCGATTTTTTATGCGCAATAGCAACCATGTGCATGTTCAATTTTTCTCCTATTTTCGGAATTGGGGTTCACACTCTGAATATATGTAATTCCAACAGCATGCAGCTTTCCAATGAATTTTTTTATTTCACATGAGTGATGAAATAGGCCATTGTCAGCTGTTTGGTATTTACATTTTGCAGATTCAGTTACCCATAGCAACGCATATTCTGTTTACGCGTACTAGCCGGGCTACATCCATGTGCTCAAAAACTTCATCATTTGTCGCGTAATTAATGTTTCCGAGTTCGTGAATTTGCAAATTCTTTTCATGCACCATAGACATTGAAACTCGAATAATATTGATAGCTTCTGTAATGAAATAAATAATCATGATTTTTGCGTGTCTTTGTCTTGGCAAAAACGATGCTTATGGTTGGTGGGATAAATATCCCAATTATACATGCAGAACCATCGTATGTTGAATGCCAAAGAAATTACAATAATTTATTATTATTATCATTCCATTTGGGTATATTTCAAAATGTATTCTCGGGCAGTCAAACATTAAATTAAATTCAAACAAAAAAAAGAAAACTCGATGTAAAGCATTAAATCTCAGCATTTATTATAATTATACGTTCCTTTGCATTTTCAGCCTTTCCATTTTCGGTTTGCCAAATTTCAACACAATCAATGCGTTTGGGCCTAACAAATTCTCGGTTTGGTAAAACTGAAAACGTGTCGATTTGGCTGCAATCAATTTGCTCTTTATTTGTGTTTGTTAATGCAGTTGATGAAATTGTTCTCATACCAACACAAATAAACTATCAAATAATTGAGAACCAGGCGCATTCTTTTTTTCGTATTTGTGTTGAGAATATATTGTTCATTCTCTCAAAAGATCATAAAACATTCATTTATGGTAATTGTATTTGTTCAGAGGCCTTTCGCCTCTCTTTCTGCAGAACGTTTACACACGACACCACTATTGTTGCATACAATTCATGTCTAACATACATTTATAAATACACACTCATTCGTTCTTTTAAAACTGTGCGTGTTTTGTGTCGATGTATACGTAAAACGTATAAACATCGAAAGCATTGAACTTACTACTTGATGTGGCTACAAAACACAAAAAACGTTGTCGAAAACGAATCCACGATTATTGAGAAGCAGCAGCAGTATACGACTACACAATTGAATAAAACGAATAATACCCAAGAAGAAAGAGAGAAAAAGAATGTCAAAACGAAATGAAAAAACCGAGCCGAGCGTCATCAATTTCAAAACTAGAGAGAGAGGGGAGCCTTTGCAAACACTTCCATTACATGTTTCATGCTAGTAACGTATCGGAGTAAATCGAATACAGTACAACATTTACTTTGATTTAGTACGAAGTGAAAAAAAAAATTTACGCGCCTATCAAACAGCGTAAAAACACATTTTTTCATTCTTAAGGGAAAATATTCCTTTAATAGGATTCTTCAACAGCACGAATTCGTTCATTCGATCATAATTTTGGCTGAGAGTTGACAGTGGTCCAGAATAAATGCTTCTATAAACTTGTCAATGTGAGCAATAGTGACAATCAGAGGTGTGAAGTAAACCAATTTTGTGTTACCATCATTTTCAATCACCGCATGTTCAAAAGACTGATTCAATATTGATACTTGATGCGAACTTCTTGTGATTCTATTTTCAATTTTTCAATGTGAATTCGTATCTTCATCGCATTGTGAACACTTACCGGTAAAGCAGTTATCAATACCGAAATTAAGGTGTCCATTGATTTTATTTGGATGAAACAGAAAACATTGAATACGATGAATTGAAATTTAATGAATTAAAATCGTAGTTTTGAATGCGAAATTTCATTTACTGTTCGACTGACGAAACGTGATCATTTCTTTTTTTGGTTAAATTAATGCAATTATTTGTTAATCACCGTCATGTATAAGTTATTGGGTGGATTAAAGGATTATTTTAAGCATCAAGAAGTGCAAACAGACAATGCCGTTTTTCGTTTGCATAATGTTTTCACAACAGTTGTGTTGCTAGCCTGTAGTTTGATGGTCACCGCGACTCAATATGTCGGTCAACCAATTTCGTGCATTGTGAGTGGTGTTCCGACGCATGTAGTAAATACTTTTTGTTGGATTTCCAGCACATTCACAATGCCCGATGCATTCCAACGACACGTAAGTACATTTTGATTGGAAATTATTTTTTTTCCATTGTTTAGAATTCAAAGCTGAATAGATTTCTAAAGTAGCGAATACATTGTGCTGCTCATCTATTCAATTGTAGTGTGCGTGACCAGCTACGCATCTAAATCCAAATGCAGTTGCTCTTTTCATATTGAATTCGAATACTTTAGATCATTCGATAAGCAAGAACAAAAGATTGTTGTTCGTTTTTTATTTAAAATAATCGAATTGCTTAACCGTTAGTCGGTAGACTCACACATATTTTTCGTTTCGCCGTTTGACGACCATTTTAATATAATTACATTTTAAGCATAGCTACGATCCCAGAATTTGATGCCATTCCAGTCTCTATCATTTGTGAAATTTTGTCAAAATGATGAATTCAAGTATAGAACAAAATCATCATAACAACTCGCCTCATAAAATCATTCTCGGAACAAGCGCATTCATTTCACAAAATACGCTTCTTATATTAGTGCAGAAGAGAACTTTGAACTCGTTGTTCATAACCACCACATTGAAAACCTAATTTTTATGCACCGCAGGTGCATTATTACATCTGGTTTTTTTTTCTTTTTAACTAAGTTATTGGATTGCAATCGATTTGGGATTTCGGATTTTGGTAGATTTTGGGCGGGGTTAGTGACTACTTATATTGGAAAGCCACCAGCTGTACTCCCAGGAGTACATCCTTCATCAGCCATGATTGAAAACTTGATAGGTTCCCATGATACTTTGATCAGGAATTAGTGGATTTTTAGGGTCTCTTTGAGATTTTATCAGGCTAAATGAAAATTGTGAGGTTTTACCATGATACTTCCTAGTTAAGAAGCCATCAGCTCTGTTCCATGGAGTCCTATTTCAGAATTTAATGGACTTTGAGGGATTCTTAGGTTTTGGTGGATCCTTGGAATTTTTTTAAAATTTCTCGAAATTTTCTAAAAAAATTATGTTTTCAGTTTGAATCGATTAGAAACGACAAGTTTTTGATAACACATTACCGTTTGATACGACCTGTGCTGCATATTTCTGAATTCGGTACGATTGAATTCTGCTTTGATTTTTTTTGAGCTACTCTCATATGCGTCTATTCATACTCTGACTTGATTCCACTTGATGAATAGTTGAAGGAACAAATGAACTTTAGACAAAACTGGTTTCGATGGCACGATTGTGAAAAATATTTTTTCTTGATACCTCAATGGCTTTAAGATCACGTTCTAAAGAGAATGAATGTATAACAAGAATGTGATTCATTTATTATTTGTGTTTGATTAATGCAATAACAATCTCATTTTTAGAGCCACTAAATACGTCTTGTAATATATGATGTTTGACATAGAAGGTCCTTAATTGTGAGAGTGTGGAGTTTTTCGGAAGATTGTTACTTCTCGGAATGTTTATCGTCTTTTTTTCGTTTGTCTAATTGTTTCGAACGTTGCACTAATTTTTCGGTAGTCATGTAAAAACTCGAATATTCTATTGACACAGAAGAGTTATGACAGATAACAGAATTTGGTAATTGCATGACCAATGATCGCAATGACAGAGCAGGGACTGAAATAGCGGGATCTTCTGAATCAAAAAGTGCTGCTCTAAATTGAAATTCGGGATCCTACGAAATTTGAATCGAGATAACAACCATGTTCGATTCACGTTCATGGTATGTGATTTGTTTCAACAACAATCACATTGACAGAAATATTCTTGGAAATGTACATTAAATATGATATAAGCTGTGACCAACAATTAAAATGTAGATGACCGATGAAAATCGAAGAGATAATTCAAATATCATCGAACGAAGATCAACACACGCACCGTAATCCAAAGGAATATTTAAAGCAGTCGAAGAAGGAACGACGACAAACAATGAACAAGTTAATGTAATGAAAAAATTTTGATCCATTTGTTTCTCCATAGATGAAGCTTTTCAAAAAATAAAAACGAAATTATATTTCGTCGTTGCATTTTTATTTTAAATTTTATCAACAACCAGATTCCGGATCTTCTAAGTGCATAATTTGGGATCTTCTAAACGCAAATTACCGCATTTTGGGATCTTCTGAAAATTTGTTATTTCAGTCTCTGTGACAGAGTATAACATGAGTCGATTAAATGACATTTTCGACCGAAGGGCACAACAATACAATTGAGGGATCAGACGAATTGAATGTGGTAGCTATGAGCAATGGACTCTGATTAGGCTAGGTGCCATTTATTACTTTTAGTATGTATATTGAGAAAGCGTTACAAGGTCATCCCAATTGAAATTATGCGAATTATTCGTGATTTGATATCTGTAGACGACCTCCATGCTAGCTGTTTCCGAAAGAAGTTTATTCCACTTTCGGCAACATTCCACTTTGCAGACACAAAACTTTCGATTGAACCTCACGTATTAATTGAAAAAAATCCATTTTAAAAAACGGCAAATTTCTGTCTTTTCATTAAACGATGATCGATTTTGAATACTTTTTCTGTTTGATCTATTTTCGCTTTTATTCTACGAAATTGCTAGTTGATGGTTTAATTGCTCATTTCATTCAAACACAAAGATTCATTTGGTTGGACTGTATTCACACCATTTTGTTGTTATTTGGAAAATTTCATTCAACTTTTCTGATTTGTCGATTCAGTCAACGGATTTATTTGAGCATTGAACATTTTCAAAATTGTTTGATCAATCAAGCATTTTGTATTTTTTTTAATTATTTAAATATTCGAACTGACTACGCTGAAGCGAGTATTTTATATTTCAATTGGCGATTTAATTCAATTCAAATTTGTTGAGCGAATCGTTAATGACATGCCGTTTGTGCACTTGTTCACATTCATTCAACATTCAGCTGTTTAGAATAATCATAACAATCGTTGTAACTTTATTCTGCAAAGTCATTGTATGACTATTGGAATCATGTGGTTATAATAGGCCGAAATTATACAATATGCCTGCGCCCTCTATTACAGACTATGAAATCTGAGAACCAAAAATTAGTGTTGCCTGCATTAAAATTGTGTTCGACATTTTACATGACTTCTATAGACATTATAATAATTTATCTTTTAAATATATCAGTGTTACCAATGCAACACTCAATAGTTTTCGGATTTCATAACAATATAGATGGCGCATGTGTTTATGAAATACCATTTGATTGGAATGAGTTCAACTGATTTTAACGTTTCATTGAACATCGTTATCATGATGAACAGGCGCGCTCATGAAGCATTAATTTTATCATGACTCAAATGTGAACATTTGCATTTAAATAATCGAGATAATCATTGAAGGCTCTGTGAGTGAAATTTTGGTTTCGAAGTGTGGAATAATTTTTCTTCTTCTTTGTATCAAATGTAATTAACATTCTAGATCTTGTACACAATGAGGGTATACAACATATTCTGTCAATGTAAATATATTCAGTCAATCGATTGATTTCGATCGAAATCTATTCACGTAGAAGGTGGCGCCGCTCTTTCCCACTTGCGGGCCAATAGTTAATCCAAGGTATGTTTTAGCTGGCAGTAGTACCAGAAACTGGTAGTAAAAAATCCAAATTGGAAGTAGTAATCCAAAATTCTGGCAGTTGAAAAACTAGGCAAAAAAAGAATTTGACTGACCTAATTTTGTGATACTTTCATGATTTCTCAATTCCTATAGATTCATTAATTCAAAAAATTGTCTTAACGCATTCAAAATATAAACATGATAACGTGCACTGGTTAGCTCTGTATACTTTCGGCTGTTTATAGAATTAGGAATGACGAATGAGTACAGTGACTTTTAAAATGAGCTATTATTTTTGAAAAAATTTGAATTTGAGTTGCACTAGACTATAGACTACATATCGCCTAAAAATCACGATATGCCCCCTCTCTATCTAAATAAATTAAAAATTTATTTTACACTAGATAGAATTAATTTTGATTTTTGAAGAGAGCAAAAAAAAAGGTCACCAATTGTTTTTCAGACCGACATCCTCTGAGGATTTTAAAACATGCCCTGTTAATTTTCATTAACTGTTGATCTTCAATATATTAACATTCAAATATCAAATATATAGTTCAGCTGCCAAGCATCAACAGCTTAGGTTACGCTGGCGTCGATTCTATGGACTTAGAATAATTGCGATTGTATACTCTCATTGCTTGTACAGAATAATAATTTATATCTTCCAGCAATATTTTGCAGTTTCAATGCTGGATACCAAATGTAATTTATTCTTTTTTTCTTTTTTTAATCGTAGTTGAAAATTGGTGAGTCTGTGGCCCATCCAGGTATTGCAAATGATTTCAATGATGAGAGCGCAAAGAAATATTATACATATTATCAATGGGTGTGCTTTGTGCTGTTCTTCCAAGTAAGTGCAAGGGTTTTTCTTTCTTTTTTGATAGATGAAGCCTAGACGATTAATTGTTGTCGATCTTCGGAAAAGAGTAAAATTAGATCAAAAATCGTTTCGTTGAAATGATAATAATAAAAATAATATGATCGTGACCGTATTAATATAAAATATTGTTAACAAATAAATTAAAACTTAGGGCGTGATCGTCGCTCATTTTGACTTCATCGACTTTCACCACAAATCCTATACATGGTATTTGTTGAATTGCATACATCATATCGAACATAAATATAGCACTATCAAATTACATTTCGAATTTAAAAAAAAAAACAATGAAACCCAATCTACACAATTACATGTTTCAGCAATGGGACTAGCAGTTGCATCGAGATATTGTGCGAAAACAGGTCTTTGTCGATCAAATAAGAATGTTACAAACGAAAAACATGAAAAATATTTTTCTGAAATGTGGTTTACAGTTTGTGTAGAAAATGAGCAAAGAGATCACGGTGAAAATGAGATTCCAACGAATGCGAATATTAACTTATAATTGTTGCCTCTAATGCGGAAGAAAAATGTAACAAGATTACGCAAAAAAAAGAGAAACGAAAAATGCCATTCGCATAATCATTTCCATTTTTAGGGCCTATCTTGCAGGTGACGATTAGTCGATTGTTCGGTTCAAAGCTTATCACTTGTTTAACTGAAACGAAATATCATTCCGATTTCATCGAACAGCAATAACATCATATTACTCATTGGTTATTAAATATTGATTACCAAAATGAATTATCACCAAAACTTATTTACAAATGAACGTCGAGACAGACAATCGCATATACGGCAAATTTTCTTTTGTCAGCAAACGAAATTTTCAGCAGCTAGATACACATGTTTTGAATGGAAAATTGTCAAATGATAAAATAAAAATATTTTAAGTTTCAACCAGGTTTCACAGATACCTGTGCCTCCAAACGGATCGTAAAATATGTTGCTTATTTCCATTAATAGCACTTCATCAACGATAAACGTCTTTGGGTTCTTTCGTAATGAATATTTCAAGCGAAACAACGGCATGACAATAGTAGTCATTCAAAGATAGTCAGTAGTTTTACGACGGTCAATGCGATTCAATTACTTACTAAATGTATTTCAAGTGTATAATTTGTAATGGAAATGAGTAAACGGAATAATGTTGTTTCCAATATATTGAATTATAGGCCATGCATACAAATTTCCCTCCAGGTAAACAGAAATCGCCAATTCAGAATTAATGTCAACATGAAATGACAATTCGTCGTTTTGGTATCGAAATAATTTTCGTGATTCGATGAAAAGAATGAAAACAATGACGATTTCAATTGAATCATGATTTATAGTACACGACTTCTTTTGTTCAGAAAAATTGTAAAATATGGAGATAAAAATGAATGCTGATTATGTGGGTACGAATAACGACTCAATTTTTAATAAGATCCTTCGATTCGATTTAGATTCATGTAGTATTCAATTGATATTTTTGTTGGGCGGCTTACGTATCAATCAATTTCAAGTGTCACAATATTTTGGTAAACGGTCAGTTCAGTTTGAAAAACAGAAAACATTAATATGATGACGTTTCTCTTTTTACAGGCTATCGCATGCTATACACCGAAGTTTTTATGGGATGCGTTTGAAGGCGGTCTCTTACAAATGATTGTGAGGGGCTTGCATTTCGGCATTTGCCGTGATGAAGAAAAAGAAGCAAAAAAAGATTTGATTCTCAACTATCTCACCAGTCATTTGAAGGTAATTTTCAGTGGAATTTCAAATTGTGAACATAGCATTGTTTATTCACAAATAATAATCGTATTATACTCGAGTCCCCTTCTTTATCGCCAATTTTTTTATGATTATTTTTGAACGATATATGTATGTCTTCGAATGTCACTTGTTCGTTCGTTTTATAGATACACAATTTCCATCACTAACATGTGTCGATCAAATTATTATTAAAATATTCAATAATAAGAGAAAAACATTAACGCCATTCATGTAACAGGCATCCATCGATTCGAAAGTATCGACATTCAAGTGAAACTGAATTTGACTCGTCCGATCGCCGAATCAATGTTATGCTTTTGATCAAGAGGGTGTAACATTTGCTTTGACGTTTCTTAAGTGTACCTTGACAGTTCTCTCAAAACATATTGGTTATTTTTTTGCACATATTTGTTCATTATTGTGCACAATCGAAACTTCCATTTTCATTGCTATTTGTATATTGTTTTGCTCAGTGTGTCCACGACCATTCAATCAACTAGTTACAAATAACGAAGAAAATTAAAGTTTCGATTGTTCACAATAATGAACAAAAATGTGCAAAAAATAAGCAATACGTTTCGAGAGTACTGTCAAGGTACACTTGGGAAACGTCAAAAGTCAATGTTGCACCCCCTTGCTTTTGATGAAAATTCAATGATCTCGATTGTGTCCACATTACAATCAATTTCGACATGTTTGGCGAAGTGAATCTCTTATAGTTTGTGAAATACTTGTTCTTTTCACACCACTTCATTTATTGATAATAATTTCCATTTTTCAATTGGTTTTATCTTTTCTTTCGAAAACAGCGCCATAAATTGTATGCAATCCGATATTTCGCATGCGAGGCTCTCTGTTTGATCAACATTATTTTACAAATGTGGCTGATGGATCGATTTTTTGATGGTGAGTTTTTGTCGTATGGTTTACGTGTAATGAATTTAGCGGATATGCCGCAAGAGCAACGATACGATCCAATGGTATATGTATTCCCGCGTGTCACAAAATGCATTTTCCATAAATATGGTGCATCCGGCTCGATACAAAAGCATGATTCATTATGTATTTTACCATTGAATATAGTCAACGAAAAAACATTCATATTCATTTGGTTCTGGTACATGTTCATGTTGGTGCTACTGATTGGTTTGGTCATCTATCGGTTAGTATTCGAATGCATTGTAAATGTTTTTATTGGAGAAAAAACGAAAATAAATTTTATTTTGGCATTTCAGCATTCTTATGATAACGATGCCTCGTCTTCGGGTCTCTGTGTTAAGCACAAGGAACCGCATGGTGCCCAGAGATGTAGCAAGGAAATTGACTCAGAAGATAGATGTTGGTGATTGGTGGTTAATTTATATGATAGGACAAAATTTGGATCCGATTGTCTACAGAGATGTGCTGGCACAATTATTGAATCGACTGGAAATGCGGAACAATCATCAAATAGATGATAAGCTCTGAAAATTCGATAATTCCATAGGAACACAAAAAGTCAAAAAAATTATCCAATTCAAATCTCTATTTGAATCACAAATGATATTTTTCTATTTGAAGTAATCAGCGGCTAACAGATGCATGTAGTATGAATCTCAAGGTGAAGAGATACGTTCGTTAGTGATATCGAAAAGATTTTATGATTAAGGAAAAAAGAAGCCGAAGAAGTAAACGCATAATTGTGCCAAATTTCATGATTTACTTCTACATTTATCTTTATTTGTCGCATTTTGCTTCATTCGTACACATTTATCGTTTCGAAAATAACAAACATCATCAAAATAATTCTGTGATCACTGAGTGGATTCATTTTCGATTGTCGAATTGAATTTGCATAATAGTGAGACCTACGAACATATCGACAATTAAATATAAAATCCTATTAAAAAAACGCAACGTTTAGCGAATTGATGATAACATTTACTTTGAAATAATCACATTCAATTCAAGATTTAGTCTTTAAAATATTGAGATTCAAATACAGTGAATACATTGAAGTATTTTTTTCGAAAAGCAATAATACTGCCTTTGAAGTTTTTTATGAAATCAAATTCAAGTCCATCATTTCAATCGAAGATGTTTGTTGTATCTTTTTTGATTTAATTTCTTAGGATTATACTTATAACAGAATTTTTTCTAATAAAATAATGGGATAATATGTACTTTTGTCAAAAAATAGATCTTTTCACTCAATTTTCCACTTCCAATCGAATGAAGAATATGAGTGAAAGCGGCTCCTGTTTTGAAATCTATTGAATGTTTGAGTTGGCACCTCCATCTTTTCATTAATATCACGAGCCATCTATGTGTGAGATCTAGGAGTCATGAATTTAAGAGCGCCTGCAAAAACAACGGAGGATAAGGTCACAATATGATGGAAAGTGTACGTACGAAAGAGTAGAAAAATAATAATAATTTGAATTATTGTGATCTTATGTTCGAATTTAGTTCATATGCATGCCCCGTGCCAGATGCTTCCATTCAATTCGAATGCAATCGTTAGTAAATGCAGTGAACTGAAAAATCATGCATCACAAGTGATAGTAGTAATGTCTATGCTGTCGCTCATTATTAAATACAAAATATTGTACTACCCGAAACATTTGATGGAAATGAGAGAGTGGAGGGTCTTAAGTTCAAATAAAAAAATCAGGCAACGGAGGATCCATCATAATGCTTTTGACTTGTCAGCCAATGGAAGTCGTTGATTTTTCTCTTATGCATGATCTAAGCTATACTAGGCAATGTTCGCTTATTGTATTTTTTGTGTTTATTCATTTTTCAAACACCGTATCAGAATGGGCTGCTGAACGAACGATGTTCGGCATACATTCTCCGTTCGCTCGTTGGCCGCTTCTAGTAATGTATTAAAATTTAAGTGGTACATTTTCACTCCAATTGCAGAGGCAGTAACGCATCCATGTTTCATTTCGATGAGGTAAAAGAGGTAGAATAAAGCAAATCGAACAGAGCTTAACAATGGCTGCAGTTTTGGGAAAATGTTTGAGATTGACGATACGATCACCAGCTGCCAGTTTTATGAAAAAAAGTTATTTTGGTGCTCAACAACAAAGTTTCTTTCGAAAAAAAGAAACAAGAAAACTCAATGTGAAAATGGTAAAAAAAACATCATCGACAAGATCATAATGGTAGAAAATACCGGCAAATTGTGCATTTTCTCTATTAAAGAAATTTTTTGGCGAAAAACGAGAAAAAAAGAAGCTCAAGTCAAGGAAAAAAGGAGTTGAAATGAGATGTAGTGAGATAGA
>GL502567.1:12953-25100 GCA_000149185.1 Mayetiola destructor
GTCGGGTGGGTTGAGACTTTGACATTTCTGATATTGTTTGCACTGACCACACCAAATCAAGTACTGTCAAAAGATCGTAACAACTTCAGCTATCTTTTGGTCATACTCCGACGACCCAACACGTGTTATTTGTCGTAAAAAAGGAACAATATTAAAAATCGATAGTTTTGAAGTTTGTTTTTAGGATTGTTTGTTAAATTATTGTGTGGTTTTTCTTCAACGCAAAATTAAGGTGAGTAAATGTAATGTTTGTTTTTTGTCGCTCTTTTTTTGTGAGAATGCGATTCCCGATCAAAACATGATGAAAAAAAAATTATGGCGTCATTTTTGCTAACCTCAGCATTCGGGTGGGTTGAGACTATTTTCGGATATTTGTCTAAATATGTGTTTCATGTCAAAAATTGTAAATTTGTGTATTGTATTGAAGTTTAAAGTGTTTTCAAGTGAATTTACAAAGATTATATTCATTTTTTTTATAATTAGGATCACTGAGGATGGGAAATTGGAAAAAAAAAACTGATCGTGGTGTGACGGACTTCGCATCATTGATGGCAAGGGAACCTTACGACAGTGTAAACAATTTAGTTCGAAAAAGTTTCGGTAGCGCCATCTTCTGATTGTCATGATATAATGAACTTACTATGACGTATGTCATTGTGGGCCTCAGAATATCATATTATTATTGTTGTTGAGTTTGTTTGCCTTTCTCCAGCATTTCAAATAAATAAAAAACCAGACCGATTCAAAACGATGGTTTAAATATGGCTTCGAAGAGGAAATATTAACCAATCAAGGTAAATTTCAATCGCTATATGTATAATTTGTAACACATCGAAAATTTTAGATTTTGAAAATTAAATATGTTTTTTTGTTATTGTCGTTCGGTTGAGCAGAATAGTTACGAGCGACCAGATGAAGCGGATGAAGTGATTGCAGCCGGAGCATCATATTCGTTGCAATAAATTATTTGTACAAGCAGTATTTCAAGCCAAATTCCGATCATTGTTGTCATGTACACGTTGTCATAAACAAAGCAAAACATTCGATCCATTCCATTGTATATCATTGCAATTACCGCACACGTCCCAACAAAATGTATTTGTAAGTGTTTTATATGATAAACTACATCCACGTCAAGTAAAACTTCGTTTTGGTGTACCATTGGGATCACCAATAATTGCAATAGTTGCATTACGCGTACAATTGTAAGCCCATACAGGCATTCCATATGGTCCGGTATGAAGTAGAATTTCAATTTACCAATAATTTTTTGTTTAACATTTTATTTTCCCAGAGATCAAATGCTGTCCAATTTGGGATACAGTTTATGAAAGAATAACGAACCTGAAAAAGCTGTGGAAATGTTTGAACAAGTAACCGAAGCAAATTTTCGTTCTGTCGTTGGTTTGGCTCTTGCACATTTTAAACCAAAATCACATGAAATTTCTTGTGAAGTCTATCAAAGTGCTTTGGAGTATCTCGCAAATAGTGATGAAGAAAAATCAATGATTTTGGTCGCTCTATCATTAATGGTTTACGCATTCAGGGGGAAAATGATGCCAAATCATTTCTTTCTCAATGGTATATTTTAAGTAAATTATATATTTAGCGCTTTTCACCTGAAACTAAACTTTTTTTTCTTTTTAGCATTGGTGAAGAGAATCAATATCTGTACAAAAACGTTCACCCATTTCCGAATAAGCCATTGATTCGAAACGTTTTGGCCAGATTCTCGCTGGATAATAATAAAGGTGATGAAAAACATCATTTGGCAGCTAATCGGATGGTAGAAGCAACTCTTGTCATGCAACGCTCCCATTTCAAATGATATGCATAAATTAGAATGAAGGGGAATTTATCCGCCATAATCACCAAACAAATCAATTTTTTACAGTGAAATATTTTCAATGGAAGTGTCAAAATTGTTGGTTATGGCAAGCGAAACAATTCAACAATGAGTGAAATCAATGAAACGTAAAATGAAAATTAACATTGATCAATTGTTATTATTTATTGAAAAATTAAGAAAGAAATAAAATTAATTATTATCATTGGCTTTTTGGTCTTTCTGAGTGATTGAATTGAGAATAATTGCCGATTTCAGTCGCTTAATGAAATTATGTCGCTTATTCCGGTGTCACTTAAATCTGAAGTACGATTGATGACGACTCTGTTAGCTGGGGTGGAAGTTATACGGGGTCTGAACGCTCTGAATGTCGATGATGTCGATGGATTAGCGCTGGAAGCAGCATCCATACCGATACCCCCGAAACCATTGTCATTGCCCGCATTTTCCGTGCTCACCATGTTCATATTACCGACGTTTGGAGATGTGATCACTGAAACCAAAGTAATTGGAATAAGTGAAGTTGCAAACGTCGTCGAAGGCCATTTTGGTGGAGGCGGTGGAACCATCGATACATCCGAATCATCGGATTCGACACTAGCGTCTTTTTCACGAGATACATGAGATGGAACTGATCGAACTTGTCTTTGATCACCTATTTTTTGGAAGGAAAATCATTTTGTTTGAATTGCCCTTCGCATTTGAACGTTTTGTAAATAAAAATTACCTTCCAATCCACGAGCGCCCACAAGAGTGGTGTCACCCTCTTCATCACCAGATGGACCAGATGGAACTGATTTACGCGATGGGCTTGGAGATTCACGCGTTTCACGAGTTTCAGGACTGAAGTGTAAAAGATCAATGGAATCTGAATCACTGAAATTCAACGCAGCGCACGTTTTCTTCACCCGCTTTCGAGGCATTTCGATCGAATCATCGTCGCTTTCGCTTCCGTCAGTACGCACCATCTGTTTTGTTCGTTTTGCTGCTTTTGGACTTGAGGAAATTGCGGAAGAATCTGAGGAATCGGACGAAGAACCCGAAGATTCGGACGATGAATTGGGCGTGATCTTTTTGACGTTTTTTCGTAAAAATTCAGGAACACGCACAATATTGTGGTGTTTGCGGAAATGGACGTTGAGGTTGCTAGTGTTGATATATAGGCCCGTTTTATGCTTACTGTCCTCACAGCTGGGCCAGAAAGGGCATAACAATTTTGGTTTTTTGTGAGATTTCTTCGATTTTTTCATGATTGATGACGACAAAGTTCTATTATGAGGAAAAAAATTAAGAGAATAAAACCAATAAAACACATTCAAAAGATTTTGAATGGCTAAAATAAATAAATAAATATCTTAACATATCATTTTTGAATACGATTTCGTGAAATGGCCAAAAACGCATCCTATTGAAAGATGCTGATTATAAAATCAGATAAGAGCCATAAAACGGTGTAGTTTTTTTCAGTTTTTTCCTCTTAAAAATGATTTCGCATCAAAACGATAAAAAAACAAAGACAGAACATTGTTGTCATATCGGTCACTTAAATCGCGTCAGCGATATTGGGGACCATAGCATAAAATGATATTCGTATCATACCATCCATTCCATCCCATTGAAATTATTATCAAATAAAAACTCAATATATTCATTCTTATTTGATTCTATGCTATGGTCTGAAATATTGCTGACGCGCTTTACGAGACCGATATGACAACAATGTCCTGTTTTTGTTTTTTTTTTTTTTTGATCGAATTTGGTGGCAAGCACAAAAAAATACAATTTGAATTAATTAGAGGAGACCGAGGATTTACATTTGATGCATTTGATATTTGCCATTGAAATTAAGCTTTCAATCATATTTTAGCTTGTCTAACGTGTTTCACGGGTTTCACTTCGTTTCAAGTGCAAAAAGAAGATATGTCTATGAAAGTATGCGCCGAAAGATGAACAATTAGAAAATGCACACACTTACTCAGATATACCGGATACACCGAATTATCGCTGAATATTTTGAATTATTCACTTCTTGGGTAGTGTTTCCCAAAATTAAATTAAAAATGTGAAAAATTCCCGGAAATATGGACACAATTCCAAACCGAACGAAAAAATATCGATTATTTTTCACTGCACACGATTGATACGATCTCAGAGCTCTCAGAGACGTTGAGTCAATGTGAAATGAATCTAAAAGGAATCTTTCAACCCCTTCAACCACATTCAACACGTGCATTGACTTCACACACAAAGATAAAATACATTCAACCCAGTCAACACCAACGGCCATTGTCCGCAAAGCCGGTGTAGGCGGTGAAGGCATTTTCCAGGTACACGATTCAGTTAGTATACCTACGAGACGTATGTATGTTTGAGAACTTCCATACGTTTGTTTTTTCCTTTGCGTTGAACCGGTCGAACCGCATTCAATACATTCAGTCCACATGCGCCGCATGCTTATCAAAAACAAAAGTTCCATAACGGATATTTGTGTACGTTCTAAGAAAATATATACAATATCTACCGTCAATGGCCGCATTGATTTGACTTATCCGTTTCTCCACAGCGTCATTTGAAATATAGAAAAAAAACTTATAAAACCTCAAACGCAAATGTCCAAATTCTACGAAAAAACTATATCCAAAAGCAAACAGGAGAAAAAGAAGAGGCAGCAACAGTATAGTAGTAAAGTTTTCCAGTGACACCAAAATAATATTAACAACGACAGATCCATCGATTTTGGCAATTTAGTGATTGTAGTGTTCGGAATAGTTTGGTGTTTTTCAGAGACAACCAGCTATCAGAACCGAGCTATACTGAATGGTTTCACGTGAAATGGAATTTTCGGTGTCAGGTGTGATTTGAAATCGCTTAGAAAAAAATCCCGAAAAAAACCAAAACTCACACACATATTTTCACATTTGGCATCAGACATCATATTTATAGTTTTTATTTGATTACGCAATGCATAGTGCATACGTACATCCGTTCGTCATCCGATTTTCATTCATGAATTTCGTTTGCACTTCCGTTTTGTCCCTTTGGTCTCAATCTTCATCCTGCTCTTTTTGTTTTGCGATTTGATTTTTCTATAAAAAATGACATGCCACAAATGTTGTTTCATTTCTGTTTATCGTATTTTCACTGGATGGCCCACCAAATTATAATGAATGCTAATGTGGTACAAAGTGTCGATTTATTCATGAATATTCTTAAAATGATATTGTTTACGAAAACTGTTCCTGTCTTCTTTCTTCGGGCTTTTCATTCGTATAATGATGTTCATTTTGTAATAACAAAAAGTGATTTCCAAAACGTGCCATTCGAATTTCAAGACCTCAAATGAAGAATTTTTCTGGGATTGGATTATTATTCTGGCTTGAGACTGAAATTTTGTTACCATGTAATTCATTGTCGGTTTTTGGGGCTATAAAGACAGTTAAAGGGAATTTGAAATATTTCATTTTTCTTTTGATAACAAATTTGTACCCGAAATATGTATTATGAGTGTAAATGAGTGTCGATTTGAGGCATCTGAGATATTTGAGAAGCAAGTGTTATTGGTGTTATTTCGCCTCTTTGCCCGGACAAAATATAAAACAATACAATGAAAAGAAATATGAGCAATAATACAAATTTTGCTTCATTCACTCGACAATGTCTATCGAGTAGCTGGGTACTACAATGTATCATACATACATTGCTACATTTTCATAGAATTGATAAGATCGCTAAGTGAATTTTTGTTTACGTTTTACGTGGTTTTGGTCGGTTTTGGTGTGTTTGTGCTTTGAGTTTTCATCATTTTATTTACTCATATGTTTCGAATGTTCTATTCTATTTGTAAAAGCAAAAAAGAGTATATATCGAAGCCGGAAATGTTCAGTATTATAAGGATTACACAATTCTGAATAAATAAATAATGTATTAAATTACGTGCAAGAAAGAGATAAAAACAGCATCGCGTGCATTGAATTCAATCGTCTGGATCGGATCGATGACCCAATCTTTCTTCATTTTTCTTTCTTCTCACCGATTTCAAAATTGTCTCCTTTTCATTTTTATTTTCGTTTGAATTTCGATCCGGCATTGATACTATGGATGTGATTGCTTTTATGCGGAATTCCGTTCGTTTTTATGCAATTTTATTTTGTGGATGAAAATCGGGCTATTCGACTTGCTTTCTCTGACGAGATGTTCTAATGTGCGCCAAATGCGAAGTCCGCACGTGAAAGAGATTTAATATGAAAGGTGTCAACAAGCATATGATAAGATCGCATCGAATTAAATGAGGAGAACGTTAAATGTTCATCATTCCATCACGAAAAAGATCAAAGAAAATAAACGGTGTGTGCCAAAACGAATTAAATTGTTTAGTTTGTTTCTCATTAGATATTTTGAAAGAGAAACGAATTGATGAAAGGCAACAAATGAACGAAAGAAAATATTAAATTATTCATTCTATCAATGAACAACCTCATCGAATTAGTCAGAACTATGACCTCGACGACAAATAGAAAATAAATTAATAATATCAGAACAGTTTTACAGAATTAGAACGAAGAACAAATGTAATCGGATCAAGTGAATGGAGTGTCTGGCAGATTATCCATCGATTCAGCTAAAGATGAGATAATATCTTCGCTGTGAAAAAATGAGACGAAAATTTTAAATATTCTTGATTTCATCCATTCACGAAAAGTTCACACACCGTCACACATCCGCATCTGAATCTATTAACGAGAAAGTGAAATATATGCCAAACATGTCAAAAGTAATATTGAATGTAGAGAAAAATGGAAATGATCCACATAATGAAATCATTCCAAATGTTAGAATGCAAGCCTTCAAGAGAATAACAAACAATCAACATGAGAAGAGAAATTACGAAATAAACGACCAAGTCGTAAACTGAACTATTTCTTCAAAAAACTACGCTGCAATGCATTGAATGTTTGGCAAGAGCATTCACGATCTCTGGCTAATAATAAGATAAGGTATTTTTATATTCACTTAATATTAATAATTCACTATTTATTCATATCATTCATATGTTCTATTCCTATACAGTTGGAAAAAGCACGCGTTCAAACAAAGATTTCGGATACTTCAGCAGTCATGGTGCCAGAATTCGAATTATCATTTGTACAAGATTAGCTAATTGTATCCTGATTTTATTGAACGATTCGATCTTATCGCATGTAAATTGAAGTAAATTAAATATTCTCCATTGTTCAAATCATAACGATGGATTAATCATTGAATCGGTTTCGATGGTTCTCATTGGTATTTTTGATATGAGAGCTCGAGTCGCAAATATTTTAATCAAAATATGAAAGAATTCGAAATCGTGAAAGAAGCGGTCTCAATGGTCTCAATGTGTCAAAAAATTGTCGCCACTGTCGCGAAAACCCCGAAAACCGCAACGAATAATCGCCAACTGTTAAACCACCACATAAAATGCATACAAGCAATACAATTTATAAAGATAGAAAGAGATGGCTGGCACGATGACACAGATTACACGAGACAGATACCCTTGCAGTAGTCAAACGAATCAATCATTTTTCTCACTTTTACACAGTTTTTCCCGTTTACCCAGTTTTATTGAGTTTTACCGCGAGGTCTGTATGATTTAAAGTTATTCGGAATTTTCAACGGAACAGTCGAACACGTTGACAACTTTAAGCCATCTAAATATCAATCACTTTTCAGGAAAAACATGGCACCGGTTGTGGAAAAAACGAAAAAAATCGAAAAGAAAACAAAATCTCAGCGTTTGAATGAACGTGCAATGTGTGGTCGTTTTTCAAATCGAATTCGCATTTCTAGTTCATATGTTGGCGATAAAAACAGTAAGTTGATTCAGTTCATGTGATTCATTTTTAATTAACATAGAGAAAGGGAAGAAATGAGATTTATATTTTATATATTGCATTTTTTTTAACGATTTAGTTTCGCGTTTTAAACAACGAATGATCACCAAACACAAATTGTGTAGCTGTTTTGTTGCCATGAAATCTACAGTTTCGATTGAAGCGGCTGAAGCACGATTGTCACACAATGCTCTTCCATTGCAGCCATTTCAGCTAAGTTTATCTGATAATTTGGATGTGACAATCAATTCTTCAACATCGGATAAGTCAATGCAATCGTTGCATTCGATGGATATTAGCGAAGAAAGCCGAATGAAAATAAGTTTCAATGAATCATTGCCGTCATTCAATCAACCGAATCGACCGAATGAACCAGTCCCATCAGTTCCATGGGTACCATTGCTACGTGATGATTCATTCCATCCATTCTTGACAATACAGCGCTTTTTATCGATTGCTTTGAACACTATCCAACGCTTTGTTATTTCCACACTTTCGAATGAATCTCAATAAACGCAACAAATTTTAAAAATTTGAAACCAGGAACGAAAAAAATAATAAAAATTGTCATTTTCTTTATTTCAACTATTATTTTACTACTCCTTCCAACTTTAAGGTAAGAAAAAAGACTATAAAGCCTTCAAAGATAAAAAAACACGCAGAAACCCATCGAAACATGGACAGCATTCTATTCGCCACATTTAAAACTAATCACTGCAATCACTGCAGACGCTGCAATGGCAATCAATGGAACTATGAAATAATAGAATAAAACCGGAGTCGCATTTAAAAATTTTTATTCAAAATATAGAAAAAAGATTATGTTTTTGGAAACGAATCTTAATGAATAATTCGATTGCGGCGATTTCGGGCACGCAAGGCACGCAAGCATTCCTCGCATACGATTGAGTCTATGAACCGTGCAGCAAAAATGGTATCTCGACAAACGAGACAATTGGAAATGTGCCATCCAGCCGGAAGAATGTATTGTAGTTGAGCACCGCTATGTACTACGTTGACCCGGCCGCGACACAATGGACATGTTCGTCGACTAAAACAACAGAAAATGGAAGAAATTTATCTTAATTTTTCCAATTTTTTGGCTTATATTTTATATTGTATGAAAAAAATGAAAACACACTTACTGTTGAAATTGTCGATAAATACAGGCACTATGGAATTCATGACCACACGCAAGCCGGCTAACCTGATCTCTTGAGATCCTTTCCAAACAAATCACACATTCCACGTGTTCCATGTTTTTATTCGTGTTACTGGTGTTACTTGATTGAAGTTTTATTTCAAAAAAATTGAAATTAGTTATGCACAACTAAATTTGGCTTGAAGGTATTCGATTTATTTGAGTAAAATAAATGAGCTTTACTCGCTGCATCGGACTGCAATGAAACATGTGATACAAAGCGAATTCAAAAGTAAGGAATTTGACAGATACAAACTATACAACCGATACAACCGGTACAATAAGTCAACCGTTCTTGTTCTTAATTGCTCGCTCATCTTTGATCTCTCTCTATCTTTTTGATCGACAGGGTTGGCAAAATTTTTCTCAATCGAATTTTTATCCAGTGAACCGAAAGTTTTAGCGTATAAATCTCGATTAAGACGATTTAGCAGAGACAGGTCTCATTTTCCGAATGAACAATGAACTTGATGGACTGGATAGACTTATGACGGACGAATATGATTGCTATTATTGAAATGATTGCAGTAGTATACATTTAAATATTTCGTGTTGTTTTGATACTTATTATTCATTTAAGGCTTTCAAATGACGTTTTTCTTTCTTAAACTATTTTGATAATTTTTTATTCAGCGAATATGAATGATAGCATTGAAATAATTGTAGCACTATATTTAAATATTTATTCCGTGATGTTTTGATACATTTTTGATTGAAGCTTCAAATAAAGTTTTTTCTTTCTTAATCTATTGGCCTTGATAAATTATCATTCGATTGAAATGTTGTCGAATAATGTCTTCGTACTGTTCAATTGTGTATTGTTTTGATAATTGCGTTGCACGTATCAAAATGTACTCGCCGACTATACATTTTATAAATTGGTATTTGTGACCAACATCACAACTAAAAGTAGATTTTTCAAATAAATTATCAAAGTTCATTGTCCTGAAAATCAAACAATACATTACTTTAAAGTCAAAAGGTTTGTCTAATTGTTGATTACGTCTTATATCATATAATTTGAAAAAAGTGTCTGCGTTTTCACAAATTTTGTATGTGCTAACGCATGGGTATGATTTTAAAATATTAAGATCAATTGCTTCATACTTTTCGTTTTCTTCGAAAACTTGCTGACAATTATTGCAATAAAATCTCGGACTTCTTAGAATTTTCCTTTCAATCAATGTTGCAATGTACGCAATGTTAAAGTTTGATGTTAGATGAAGCAATAGATTATTTTCTTCTAGATCATTTAATCTTTCTATCTCCATCAAAATTTCGTCTTTCTGTTCGTCATATTTCTCCTTGATGTCATCGAATCTGATTGTGGCTCGTTTAGACGAAATGAAATAAACGTTGGAATAGAATGGGGTATCTGGCAAATCAGAATCGAGAGCCTCAACAATACGGCAATTGCTTTTATTCGAAGATATGGTTTCCAAATTAGCAAGTAGCATTCTGTAGGCGCCTTTGAATTGATCCACATTCGGGTTATTATTAAAACCACAGCGGCTCCGAATTTTACCAAAAAAATTTCTATGACATCTTGTAAAAGATAGTATGTTGGAATTTCGGTCATAATTTTTTTTTCCTGGACAATATCCTTGTAAATCAACTTCAAAGAATACATGTTGATTATGAAGCCCCGAAATGCAGTCAAATTTCTTGAGCTCAATATTGGAGTCATTTTGGTCGTCTGAACAAGAGCATTTGTTTTCTTATCTTTAGAAAAATGTTCCACCTCGATTTTCAGAGATTTGAAATATTTGATGGTGCTTTCGAAAAAATCAAAAATTATTCGCTCGTTGCCTTCATGTAATGGTCTCTTGAGAATATTTTCGTGCGAGCTTTTTGAATAATTCGAATTAAAAATATCAAATAATTTATCGATAATTTTGATGAATTCAATTGTTGCACCGGCAGATTCGAACTGTGAAACATTTTGTTGCATCAGAAACTGCAATGTATTCGCTGTGGAATTGCTCAGAGTTTGTGTAGCCAAATGAACACTTTGTGGATTTTTAGCCCATTGAATATGTTTTTTTGTTATCTTATGTGTTGCAATGGATGTTTGTTTTGATATTTCATAAAGTTGTTCTATGTACTTCCATTCTATTTTTTCGCCGTTGCCATTATAAATTACTCCTTTATTTGCCCAAGTATTCCTTATTAGTTTTTCCATATGACATGGATCTAATATGATGGCAATTTTTTCATTGTTAATTGGATTTTCAAAAAATGTCTGAAAAGTTGAGGAATCAGGATTCAAATCAGCGCCCAACATTTGACACATTTTCACATTGGCCGCCAAACCATCGAACGTGATATTATTTATTCGAATGCCACATTCAGTGACCGCAATGATTATTTTCAAGAGCATGTCCTTTCTTTCGGAACTGCTAAGATCATCGATTAAGAAATACGTCACAGGATATTGCAGATTAACATTTATGCCATTCAAAATGAACGCAATGACCTGTTTGACGCTTTTTTTATTGCCGTCTTCATTTTCTGCAGAGCTGTTTTCACTGTTTTCAGGGTTTTCAAGCAGGCCAACATATTTTGATTGAGCTATCGACCAATAAACTTGCTTGCGTATTCGCATCTCGTCAAAAACGAGACTAACTATCAAATCAGTTTGATTTTTATCTTTAAAATCTTCGGAAATTTTTTTCAACCGTTCGATGCTGTAATCTTGAAGACCAGGCTCACCTCTTATATCCGACTTCGCAAACCAGGTCTTGATAGTTTTCGAAAATGGTAAATTATTATTAAATGTCTTCCGTACAAATTCATACGCACGTGGGCTATGGTAGTGTAGGGAAAAACAAAAGCGTCGGACCGTTGGAGAAAACTTTTCGAATCGGCTTACACCATGGTGCAGAACACGAAGTAATTCATTCTTTTTTAAATCCTAAGGCGAGAATAAATAAAATGGATTGAGTAGGACAAATGAGTTTATTGCATTTATTTGCAATCATTGCGATGCGGTCTAATTTGCTTGAAGAAAGGTGCAAACTTTACTAACCTCTAACTCTTTGATCAATTCCAAATTGATCGAGTTTTCCTTCTTAAGTTTCAATAATTCTTCATTCAATTTTGACTTCGCAGTTTTGAAGTAAGACAAACTTTTTTTTATAGTTTTCAATTCGCTAAGTTGCTGTTCCATCCTTTCAATTTTACTTTCGTACTCTTTTATAAGCAAATCTTTCATGCTGCAGTCGCTG
>GL502568.1:10857-31062 GCA_000149185.1 Mayetiola destructor
TATATTTAAAAAAAAAGACAGACTCACCATGGATAGTATAAAGCTGATTGAATAGACGAGGAGTGACTTTAAACGTGCCATCCATGAATAACTCAGTACATTCAGCCATAAATTTCAAATTGGATTGTGTTCCGAAAATTACCAACCGTTTTTCGGATGCATCTTCAATTTCGATTGTACCACTATCAAAAAGTAAAAAGTTTTCGTCGCGTTCGGTCTTACAAAATTCTGGTGTAAGAATGAGCTCTGATAACGTGTTTGGATTGGCTGGGAAATCGGGATTTTTTCGAGTTCGATTCACTAAATTACGTAACTGATTGGGTAGTGTGTATAATTGCAGCAACGGATTTTTCGGCTTTTTTCAAACATTTAGTAATAATTCTTTTGCTCGGCGCGCTAGATTTTTTTGCCATTTTTTTAATCTTCGTCATGATACGCTTTTTACCAATCATTCGTGAATCTGGTAAATGAGAATGCTCTCCTTTTATTACGAAATGACGTTTGTCATCGTTACCAACAGGCTTGTGTAATTTTGCACGGCATTGGGTACTACGGCCTCTAAATTATTGAAAATTGGAAAAAATATAACACCAAGATAACATTGAAAAATACGATTAAGAATTTCAATATGTTTCACTGAATAAAAACAGTTATCACTCACTTTCACACGGGTAATATTCCGTTCCATTGTATGCTTTATCATATCGGTATTTATACCCTTTGTAAAATATTTGCTTTCGGATGCCTTTGTTACTTTTAACAATAGCCATCTTGAGCGTACGAGATCAAAAGACCGAATGATTCGTTCTCTTATTAAAAAGATGTCGATATGATTCAATAACTGATGCTTTTGTGCAACCGAAATCAAAAAATGCATACGCAATGCATTTGGGCAAAATCGATTTTGTCACATTTGTTGATATTTTGTTGGTGTTTTGTTTCGTTCTCCAGCCGAAGGAAATTAGTCAGCTAATATCAATAAACCAACAATCTTTTTGAAAGAATAAATTTGTTATAATTAATATGAACGCATATCGCCTGTTTTGTTTCTTGTGCCTCTTTTCCTTTGGCAATAAATTCATATGCCCGAGCTTAGGCAAGAAACAGAGTATCAGACACATAAAAACCATTTGTTTATGGCTATTTATCAAATTTCATATAGCAGCGAATAAAAATGAGACTCAAAAGAAGGTTAAACATGAAATGAAATGCAATGAATCGCAATAATATTAACGAAACGATTTTTGATTCCATTTCGAATCAGCTGTTCAGCAGAATACGGATAGAGTAAATTTTTTCGTTGTTTTAGTTTTCGTCGTTTATATTTCTTAGTTTTTGTTTCGTTGTTTTTATTTCTTTCGTTTTTTTTTTCGTTTGTTTTTTTTCGTTGTTTTTATTTCTTCGTTTTCTTTTCGTTATTATTTTTTCGTCATTTTCATTTTTCTTTATTTTTTTTTCTTCATTTCTAACCGTAATCAGTACACCTTATATTTCTACTGGTAATGATTCGCCTTATACCATGTTAAAAACCGAAACGAAAAATGAAATGTGAGAAACGACGAAAAAATTAGAACAGAAAACCACGATATTTTTTTTTCTTTCTCCAAAAACAGTCTTAACGACCTCCTCTCAATCAAAAGAATTACAACAGAAAGTAAAAAATTATCTATATTATTAAACTATTTGAACAAAAACACTTCAACCGATTCGAGCAAAAACCAATCAAAATAAAAACATTATGGATATATTTTACAACAAAAATAATAGAAATAAAATAATATTGAACAATAATACCGAAGAAATTACTAATCCTGAAGAACTGAAAAGAGATAACTCGAACAATCAATTTAATATAACAAAAAACTCGAAAACACGGTACCGACGCAGCTTCGCAAGCACAAATAATGCATCAAACAGTTTTAGTTTCAACGCGAACCAAAGTTTGAACGATGGACACGATCAACAAAACATTTACGAATTAAATATCAGAAGAGACTGTCATAATCACAATTATTCAGAAAACAAAAATAGCTATTCAGAAGACGACAACAATTATTCAAAAAATAACAACAGCTACTCAGAGAACAGCAATAGAAGCAACAAAAATATGGGAAATAATGGAAACACCAGTGATTTTGGATACAACCGAAGCAATAACTATGGAAACAGCCGAAATTTTCTGCATCCATACGGCAACATTAGAAACTACAACAGAAATGGAAATAAACAACAAAGTATCAATCATACTTCTCAAATGATCAATAACATATCGAACAATGACCTCAATGAAAAAACAAGACTTCTACAAAAAACAGGCGAGGATCCAAAAAACTTCAAATAATGAAACGTATCGGGTACAGCGTTTTGTTAAAGAGAAATATAAAAATGTGCCACAAAATCGAAACGGAAGAAACGGATGAAATAAAAATAAAATTTATAAAAACAAATAATGAAATGAGAATCCAAATGAATCTCGCAATCGCAGATGAAAAGCTAACGTTTACCATCGACACAGGAGTACCAATTTCCATATTGAAACCACATAAGTTGCATGCTAACACAAAAGTTAAATTCAAAGAAAAAGTGCAGATCACAGGAATAGCAAAAGACAAATCAATTGAGTCAATCGGAAGAACCTATAAAAAAATAAAGATAAATGAAAACGAGTTATGCTATGGATTTCACATAATAACGGAACCAACTAATATCAAAGCAGACGGAATTATTGGAAACGATTTCTTAAAGCAATTCGCAGCAATAATTGACTACGGAAACGGAACACTAAACCTTATGGGAAGGAAATTCATTAAAAATGAATCAATATACGAAAACAAATCAATAAACAAAAAAGAGAACGATATTGAAAAAAGCAAATTAGAAGACAAGAAAATTAAAGAAGCATTACGAGAATACAAGGAAGCAGTAAGAGAATATATACTAGACCCAAATACGAAAGGTTATCAAAGTATATGTATAAACAACAACCAAATAAAAGCAACAAACCGAAAATTCTACGACGAGACAAGCCACGAATTAATTGAACAGAAATATGTAAAACATATATCACCAACAAAAATTGAAATGAACAAACTGACCGTTACAGAGATACCACACAGTGCGAATCGTTACAAAGAAATTATTTCAAATGACAAATCAGAAGAAATGACGAATACAGAAAGACGAAAACAATACCTGACAACAAATTCACGTACTCAAACAAAGAAACGACCAAAAAACACCAGAAAAGAAAACGAAAACAAATCAAGAAATACAAACAATGAAGACAGAATAGATAACAACAAACATTATGAAAAAAGAAACAAACAAAAAAGGAACGATACAATTTTCATATTTAAACCGGTGAAAAAATATAAACACAATTCACCTTACACGAACTCCTTCAAAGTGGTTGAAATCTGTGTCAACAGTAAAAATCAGAAACAAAGTAAAATCAAGAAACTTCACACTAACCATATTAAGAAAGCGGATACCAGATACGGCAATAAAGTGCCGATACCCATATTAAAAAGCCAGCAAATTTTGAATAATCAATTATCTTTGAATTAAATACGAAGTTAACAAAGCACCATTCGGGTTTACGAAAACAGAAACATCAATCTCCCAAGAATAAAAGCAAATAAATTCAAGGCATTCAAGATTATTTTTTGAGAAAAAAAAAATTTTTTGATGAAAGAGAAAAAAAAAACAATTTTCACATCCGATTATTCAAGTCCGGAATCGCTATCCTCAACTTCAACCCAAGCTTCATCTCTTATTTCGGAATCATCACTATCGATCTCGATTTCCCCCATCAACTGACCAGAGCGATAATCGCGCGGAACCATGACCTGTCGATTGACACGACGAGATCTTATGAATCGGTATAACAGAACGTTGCCATTACTGGTCTCAAAACCGACTCACCACACATACAGAATACATCAAAAGAACCATAGCCATCTTCTTTCCGACGTACATTGAATATAAATAAAGAATCAAGAGTAACAGTAGATTGATTATAAACTGCATCGATAGTATCAAATGCGAATACTCGCTTACAAGATCGGCGGAAACAAGTAAATACGGCAGCAACGTGATGAAAAATTTTCGGCATCAACCCACGAGGACGAAGATAGTCAGACAGCAACGGAACGAGCTTAAAAGTTTGAATCTTAATTAAATTTCCCTCATTAAGACCAGCCATCATACCGCAACGACAAAACACACGCTGTGGATGTTCAACATTTTCGTATTTCAAATTAGCAGCATTCAACTTGCGCACCCAAACTGAATTTTCAATGACACGAAGACAATCTTCCTCTTTGGCATAAAAATCGTTGCATAATAAGCAAACAACAGCATGTCCCTCAGTACCAAACGGAAAAAATTGAACTTGGTCAATTAATTCAGAAAATAATATTCTAAATAACGAAAAAGAGAAAAAAAAAGAGAGAGAACCCAAATTTATAAACAGAAAATATACCGATAAATTCACACAAACATCAAACATAGGCACACATCATGCATTCCAAAAAGTTTTAAGACACATTCAAACACATTTTTGCAATACCTACTATAAATGCAAACAAACGGAAATTTGAAGTATACAACTTAAACTATCGAATTATTCTGACAAACTCAAAATCATAAAAACACACGGAAAAATTATAAACTCAAATCACGAATTATCAAGTTCAATTCTCTAACATTCAAAAATTCAAACTACGCAAGACATTGTTACTCATTCAGCTCATTTAATATTCCAAACGACACACTTCAATCAAGTACAACATTCAATACCAGTTATTCATTCAATTCTTACATCTGGAATAAACAAAAATTATCAATAACTGCACAGAAATAAATTAAAGATACTAAACGCACTCTTATTGAGCTTATTTGACAGCTACACTCATGGTGTGCAGAACGCACCCTTAAAGACTAATTGACAGATAAAGAGTATCAAATCACGAAGGCTACTTGTCCGTTGCATTTCATAGCTTGCGCATCATAATTTGAATATTATTAAAATGGAGAAAGAAAGTCCAAATTTTCGATATATTGTCCGAACAAAATACAACGAAAAATTTCAATTTGTTTTTTTGAACGAAAGCGAACTTACAGTACAGAAATATGTTGAAAAAGGTTAGTGTGATCGCAGTCAATTTAATGCCTCGGAATTTCAATGTTTCTTCTTCTTGATTATTTTTTATTATTTTTTTAAGTTCTGCATATTTTTAACATCGACAAGAACATTATCATCAATGTGAATCTATTCGATAACTTACGAACACCGATTTCAGCTGGTAATTTTCCAAAAGTGATTGCCAACTATTCAAATAGCGGTTCTTTTTACATTAACTTTAGTTATGATGTTTCGCAACTAAACGATGAAATGGTAACATCAGAGGTAAGCATAGAACTGTTTCAAATATTTGCTATTTTAATATTGAAATCAATTTGTATTAAAAATATTACAGTCTCTTGCTGATTATTTAAGTGAAATGAATGCTGATGACTTACTTTTGATAAGTCAAAATAAAGGCACTCTCGATGAAACGAAACGTCGAAAATTAACAACACATGTTGGCCGTTTCATTATAACTAAATTTGGAAAATATCCTAGTCAGCATGTGAAGAAAATGACGGCAAAAGCGGTTATAGTATTATTTCCTTGCCAACGGTTCAAGGAAAGTGTGAATGATGGAATTGTAAGTAATATGACAGAATCACATTTTTTGAATCTCCAAATGTCAAAATATTTAAAATATTCGAAATATGCGAAATTTTCTAACTAAAACTTACTTAATTTTCAAAATTAACTAAATTGAAGCTAGAAAATTTCGAACATTTTGACTATTAGTGATACAAAAAAAGTAATTTTGACGCAAAAAGAAAAAACCAGAGCAATGTGAAATTTACATTGCGAATTCATTAAATTTAATTTATATTCGTATTTTAGCATTCAGGCAATGCTTGCGTTTTTTTTATATAACTTCAAAGGTAACAACATTCTTTGTCAAAATTATATAGGATTTGTGGTTCAACTCAAAAAACGGATATATTGACAATAAATTGAAATACATTCGGCGCAAACAAAAAGAGAACACACCACAAGGATTGGCTTTGGTAAATGACTCGATGGAAAACAATTCTATCTTTAATGAAACTTTGGATGCTTCCTTGATAAATATGACTGATAACGTATTTGAAAACAACAATGAAATTGATTTCGAGCGGGAAATTTTCATTCTCAAATCTGCAATGGTGACTGATCAAAGCATTCCAATGATTAAGGAAAAGCTGATTACTACAATGGCATATCGATTGGACATGCTAAAAACACCGGAAATTGATCTCTTGGAAAATTTTCCTTATTTCTTCACCAACCCAGAACTAGTAAGTAACAAACTCTTACCACTTTTACATCTTTTATTAACGCCAGATTTCTTTTTAAAAATGTGTAGATATTGTTCGATTTCGGGAAACGGTTTCCTGAATGTAGTTCCAACATTTTTTGCGAAACATGGTCGACTACAGGTGAAAGATTACAAAATGTTTTAATGAGAGACTATCTAGCGAGTGCTTTTGTTTCAAATTGGTCAAAAGAAGTCGAACAACTTTTGATTTTGCTGAAATTACTACCAAGCAAAAATACTCGACACAACAATGTTGAAGTGTTTAAAAAAGCAATAAAAAAATTAATCATTTTTCGTGAGGTAATAAGGTATTAAGAAGCATAGGAAATATTTATAATCTCAAAACTAATTTTCTTTAATTTCAATTAGCTCAATGCAACACCTGCTGCAATGATGGAAAAACAAAACAATTTTCCTTACATTATAGCATGTGGAAATTCAAAAAACAATATCATCAGATATTACATTGATTTTGAAAAAAACCTCATCGACGTAAGTTTCTGATTCATTTCAGTGCTTTTCTTACTCTTTATAATATGATCTTAACTATTATTTAGGTTCCTGAATCTTTTGGTTTCATTCAGACCTTTGATTTGCTCTTCAAAGTTCACAAAAATTTCAATTTGAATTTCGATCCAAGTGTCACACAAATGATGTCCTTCATTCAGCTTTTTATTTATCGGCTTCCACAAATTGGAATTCATTCAACAAATCGCATGAAAGAGATCTCAAATAAATTACAGTGAAATTTTCTGTTGTGTATTAAATACATAATACGTGGTGTTAATAATCTCTTGATATTCGTGATATTAATTCTGAAAGTGAAATCAATTTGTTTAAGTTTATGAAACAAATTTATTTATTTAAAATATGGAAATGGATTCAATGCTAAAATTTGTGATAAATGGCATTAGAAGAATATAAATAATATTATCTCAGAACTTTGTGATCAAATTTTGCTAAGGTTATGTGATGGTTCATTGATATGTGCAAATGCAAATCATTTAATACTATTTACAAATTGACAAACAAACAAATGAAATTCGTAATGGAATATCTTTACAATTATTAGAAATAATAAAGAGGATACACATTCATTTTATTTTTTTTGGGAAATTACAAATTTGTCTTGTTGTTTTATTGCTTAAAAGCCTTTACTAAGATCCATGTTTCGGCCAAGATATATGAATTATCGCCGATCATTTTCTTATCAAATGGTTTTTTATTTACTAAAGCATCGAAACTTATTGAAACGCAATCTGTTTCAGATGATTTACGGATTTGATACGAATTTAAGAATTCGTCAAAGCCAACAACGTTATATTCACTGCACATGAAATTAATCCCGTCATTGATAATTAGAATTTCACATATTTCAAACAATTTATTATCATGCAATATGAATATTTGTTTATTATATCTGATATTGTTGCAAGTAAACCATTCGACTTTCGACCAATTAGAATTTTTATCAAAATTACAAAAAAAATTATAAGTTTCAATGTCTTCAGCAGTTAAATTTGATTTCATTCCATGAGAAAAAGTGTCTCTATAAGTATTCGATTTCATTGTTAGTTGCTCCTGATGCTTTGTGGCCATTGTGTACAAAATGTTCTTGAAGTTTGTATCAACATATTCCTTTAGCTGTTTGTGTTTAGCTTCAAATCGCATTGTTGACATGTGTAGTATTGGACCCATTTCACGTATTATATTAGGATAATGCACCATCAAATGAATCTTTGGGGTAATTACATCTTCGAATTTCTCTTTGAAATTTGCGATGAAAGTAGAAATTTCATGTTCTAAAACGATGATATCCTCTTCTGTTAATTTTTCTGTGTATACAATTTGTGTTATTCGAAGAAGATTTCTGACAGGGCTCCAAATACTTTTTATTCTCTCATCGTCACGATATTTTGAAATTATGAATGGCAAATGGAAGAAGAGCGATTTCAACTGTGTGGCATTTTGATTTAACTTCGGCTTACTCATTGAGATCATTGAAGCTATATTTCGTTGGTACATCGCGCCTGGATCGAAGAATTGAATTTGCGAAATAAGTGCACTTTCAGTGCAGAGTTTTGATTTTATAACATGAGCAAATAAATTCTTCAGTAGTCTCGGTATAACTCCTTCGTTCAAATCATGCATAATATCAACCGACCGATTTTTCGTTAAATGGAATTCCTTCAAATCATTTAACTGACAATATCGCTTAATGCCAAAAGTTGCTTTAAAGTCGATTTTGGTTAACGATTCAATTGTTTTGATTCTTTGTGCATAATTTTGTTCCGTTCTCAGAATACACTCACTTTCTTTAAAAATGTTTTGGTATTCATAGGAACTATTTTCACAGAAACGGCAATTATAATTACAGCTGAAACTTTCCGCAAAACCTAAGGAAATATGTGCACCGAGATTGTCGAAGGAACAATACGCCACAGATCCCTTGATATTGATATTACCATCTAAATTGATTCCGTCACCTTCTAAAATTTTGACTTCATCTTTGATAAATTTCCAAATATTATTAAAATCAGTTTGTTGAGTTTTTAAATCATCAGAATAACACAATGCAACCACATAAATATTGTCAAGTTTGGATAGAAATTGCGTCGGCATATTGCGAATGGTGAAATACACAGCGCAAACTTTATGAAGATTTGCCTTTGACTGAAGTGGGTTACATATTTCGAAGTCATCTGTTGCTAGCTCTAATTGTATGGAATATTGGTTCGTTTGATATGTTTCACTTTGCATATAAACACTTCCGCAACAAAAGTCTTCATATACGCCTTCTTCACACTTATGTTTTCGATTTCCATTATAGTTGAAATAAACCTCCCGAAAATCGTCGCGTAAAAACAATGACTGCAATTGTTCTATTATTGGTATATACTGCAGTGATGATTGAACGACTCGAGGAAACGATACATTCGACGTTTTCGATCTTATCATTTCAAACCGCGTACCCAATCCTCTTTCTTGTGGTGAGACGAAATATGGATGATCAGAAACGGTCTTCCTACAACTATACGTTGTGTCGTACATTGCGATTTTATTTGTTAGAAAATCTATGGAAACGTTAATGATCTCCTCGATCGTCAAATTATTATCTGCTTGAGATAATTGGATGGTCGACTGGCCAAATGATCTTAATAAATTTTCAGTGAGTTTGAATATTTCATTCGATCGCTTCCTGTTCAATCGTAGACAGTTGATGTTCTTAATATGATCTTCAATAAGGATACTCATTCTGTTGAAAATTTCATTCGTTTCATTTTTTGGCATTTCATGAAGAAATCTATTCTCAAACAGCTGCGCTTCAACTTCAATGCAATCTTCCGCAATGTTAAAATGTTCGAAACGATGTGAAAGAGATTCACCCACCTGTATTAGGTTAAATATTCATGTACTGTTTTTATTTAAAATAAATAAGAATGGAAATGAATGAATAAATTACAGAATGCTGGCCGTTATGTAAACTATCAGATTTATGCTCACGTACTGGACGAAACTGAAAGAATATTGTATCAAGATAAGATTCTCTTTATCATTCTATTGTTGATAATTTATTTGAATACCTGTTTGAAATTGCTTTTCATTCCAATTGACGATGTAAGCGGCATGCATTCTTTTGAATGTTTTTTCAACGAATCAAAATTTTTGAAATGTTTTTGGCAAGAGAAGTTTTCATGATTGCGCAAACATTGCATGCTAATGGTTTTGTCAACAATTAAATGAATAATTTTTAAATGTCTAACGCACAAATTCACATCTACGAAGTTTGCTCCGCACTCGAAACATTTGAAATTCATTTTTTCTGCGAGGCACCTTCTAATCAACGAAATATTACTTTATCTGGCTTCTGGCTTATTAAAAGTTTATCATAGAGTTCTACTTGTTTCTTTATCCACCTAACCACACAAATTTAATGCACGTTTATTGCTCATGAATGCTCAAGAACGTACATTTAATGACAATTGAATGCTGTGAATTCCATTTCTAACCAACTTCATGTTATTGAAGAACCAAATATATGACATTTCGCTAGTGATCATGCCGAATGACAATTACATTTGAAAAATAAACAAAAAATTATTATTCGTCGTTGATTTCACAAGTTGGCCAATGCTTTCTGATCAATATAAATTTCGAAAATGAACGTGAACCGGGAGAACTATCAATTTTGGAGTGCGATTGAAGAAGACTTTGGATTTACAATACGTCCTCACATTAAAAATTGCTTGAAGTAAGCATAAAAATAGTTGAACTTTTTCTCTTTAACTGAATAATTTACTATTTTCTTTACGTTTGTAGTATTTGCAACTGCAATAATGTGATGGTTTTGGAAGATTTTGATACTGATGAGAAAATCGACATTGTACAAAATTATATTCGCATTAGTTTGCCGAAAGTTGTTGAATCAATTGAATTACGTTTGGGTGAAAAGCTTCAAGATTTCGAAAGGTCCTATTTATTTAGTGATAGGCATGTATCAGACCCAGAAAACTTCACGTTTGTTCATGGTGAAAGAGTCGTAATAAAAATATTTCAAATCATGTCAAAAGGGAAAGAGCCAAAACACAAAACCGATTCAATTTAGCAACATCAGAAAGAAATTTTGCGCAAAACAACTTGATACAGACCGCTGTTGGACTAATTTTTGGTGAAGACCAGCGGTTAAAGATTTCTACAGAAAGTGACAAAAAACACATAGATCAAGCAACGGTGATTGATAGCAAAAAAAGATTGCTTATTTCGATTGAAAAGATAAATGACCAGTACAAATCGGCTCATGGTCTGATCGAAGTGATAGAATTATCTGAAGATAACATCACAATAGATGTAAATGATAAGGGAAATGTTAGAGCCAGTGTACAATGTGTTTTTTGTACAAAGTTCCTAAAATTATCCAAAAAGCAATCATCGCGCACATGGGTTTTGTCAAATTTAAAACGGCATATTGAAAAGAGTTGTGAAGCTACAACAAATGCTGAAACTGAGCTCGTTAATCATTTGGCTGATCACGATATGAAAGCGGAGGCGAATGTTAGTGAAAATACTGGAATAAGAAATTCGTTGGTGCATTTGGAAATTCATCCTGTAATCCAAAATTTCGATGACCTTGATAACAAGTCAAATGATGAATTTACCTCGTGCGTGGACAGTTTAAAAACACAGTTAAAACTTCAAAGAATCAAGATGATTAATTCAGTAATAAGAAATGGCGAGAATCGAAAAATGTGTGAAATTCAAGTTGATTTGAGAGTCTCACAAATAGAAGTTTCGGAAATGGCTCGAGACGGCAACTGTCTTTTCAGTGCGATCAGTCATCAATTGGCCGGTTTCAAAATTGGATCCGATGAACACATATTAGCATCAAGAAAACTTCGATTCGATAACATAGCCCATATAAAGAAGAACTTGCCATTGTACGAGCGTGATATTAAAGGACGTATCTACGAACGATTTTTGGAAAATGAAATTCACGATTTTGCAAAGCAGAGCGTAATATTTTTGGATGAATCTTTAGCAAGTGATGGTTTCTGGGCAGGATCCGAATCTCTGAGAGCGATTGCGGAAATGATGGAAACTAACATTATTGTTTTTAACGAAAAAGGCGATGTTTATTTCGGCAATCGATATGATCCAGATTATAAACGCTCTATCATGATTGCATTTCGTATTACAGATCCTAAAAGTAATGACTCCTCGAATACCAATCGTAATCACTATGACAGCGTAACCAAAGTTTCTGACCAAGTCATTTTTGAATCTGCAGAAAGATTAATAAAAAAATATTTGAATTCTCGTTCATTACAGGAAAACAATGATGTGATTATTACTATCGATTAAAATTACTAATAAACTTTGTGCCAAAATTAATGGTTTTAATTTTAGAAGAAACGTAATTCTTTTCCTGGGTACTTTTTTAAAATTATTTGAGTTGAATATAAGTAATCCGAAAATTGAGAATCAAGTAATCTATATAAAATTGGACTCCATCAAAGCTACTATCTATTGCGCTCAATATTGATTAGTCTGTGAATTACTGAAAAAAACATAAGCAAAATTAGAAGATAAAATCTTTTGTGAATACGCATAGTGGCCGACTTACAGGTTTAAATTAAATTGTTTTTCTTTTTGTAATCATCAAGAAGAGTTGGGCACTGTAAATTGTCTTCGCGTTCCCATGAATCTGATTTTGAGTCATAATCCTTCCAGCGAATTTTAAAATATCTTTTACCGTCCTTCATTTTATGGGTAATCATAGATCAAGCAACGGTGATTGATAGCAAAAAAAGATTGCTTATTTCGATTGAAAAGATAAATGACCAGTACAAATCGGCTCATGGTCTGATCGAAGTGATAGAATTATCTGAAGATAACATCACAATAGATGTAAATGATAAGGGAAATGTTAGAGCCAGTGTACAATGTGTTTTTTGTACAAAGTTCCTAAAATTATCCAAAAAGCAATCATCGCGCACATGGGTTTTGTCAAATTTAAAACGGCATATTGAAAAGAGTTGTGAAGCTACAACAAATGCTGAAACTGAGCTCGTTAATCATTTGGCTGATCACGATATGAAAGCGGAGGCGAATGTTAGTGAAAATACTGGAATAAGAAATTCGTTGGTGCATTTGGAAATTCATCCTGTAATCCAAAATTTCGATGACCTTGATAACAAGTCAAATGATGAATTTACCTCGTGCGTGGACAGTTTAAAAACACAGTTAAAACTTCAAAGAATCAAGATGATTAATTCAGTAATAAGAAATGGCGAGAATCGAAAAATGTGTGAAATTCAAGTTGATTTGAGAGTCTCACAAATAGAAGTTTCGGAAATGGCTCGAGACGGCAACTGTCTTTTCAGTGCGATCAGTCATCAATTGGCCGGTTTCAAAATTGGATCCGATGAACACATATTAGCATCAAGAAAACTTCGATTCGATAACATAGCCCATATAAAGAAGAACTTGCCATTGTACGAGCGTGATATTAAAGGACGTATCTACGAACGATTTTTGGAAAATGAAATTCACGATTTTGCAAAGCAGAGCGTAATATTTTTGGATGAATCTTTAGCAAGTGATGGTTTCTGGGCAGGATCCGAATCTCTGAGAGCGATTGCGGAAATGATGGAAACTAACATTATTGTTTTTAACGAAAAAGGCGATGTTTATTTCGGCAATCGATATGATCCAGATTATAAACGCTCTATCATGATTGCATTTCGTATTACAGATCCTAAAAGTAATGACTCCTCGAATACCAATCGTAATCACTATGACAGCGTAACCAAAGTTTCTGACCAAGTCATTTTTGAATCTGCAGAAAGATTAATAAAAAAATATTTGAATTCTCGTTCATTACAGGAAAACAATGATGTGATTATTACTATCGATTAAAATTACTAATAAACTTTGTGCCAAAATTAATGGTTTTAATTTTAGAAGAAACGTAATTCTTTTCCTGGGTACTTTTTTAAAATTATTTGAGTTGAATATAAGTAATCCGAAAATTGAGAATCAAGTAATCTATATAAAATTGGACTCCATCAAAGCTACTATCTATTGCGCTCAATATTGATTAGTCTGTGAATTACTGAAAAAAACATAAGCAAAATTAGAAGATAAAATCTTTTGTGAATACGCATAGTGGCCGACTTACAGGTTTAAATTAAATTGTTTTTCTTTTTGTAATCATCAAGAAGAGTTGGGCACTGTAAATTGTCTTCGCGTTCCCATGAATCTGATTTTGAGTCATAATCCTTCCAGCGAATTTTAAAATATCTTTTACCGTCCTTCATTTTATGGGTAATCAATTTTGTGACTTCAAAGAGATTTACTTTCTTTTGCTTCGGTTCTGTTGGTTCCGTTCTAACATCTGTCAATTTTCGAAGACGCGATCTGTTAACAGTCTGTCTCTCTTCGGCTTTATTTGGGGACATATCTTCAATTACGAATGATTTTTTTTTCACAGGCTTAGCCGATTCTTGTTTTTTTTGCTCTCGTTTTTCGTGGTGCCGTTCGGCCAAACGCATTGAAGCAGTACTTATCGCACTACTTAGTGATTTCTTTTTCGCTTTTCCTTCGGACTTACTATCTTTTTCATCGGTTAGTCGTTTTTCCACCAGCAGTTGGTCGCATTCATCTGACTTTTGTTTGAGTTTTGTTTTCATGGCTTCGATATCTTTAGTGTACTTTGATTCCGCTGTTTTCAAAAGTAATTCCCTGTACGATGTCGTAAGCTTGTCTTCCTCATCGGCCAGTCGTTTTTCTTCCGCCATTTTGTCACATTCATTTATTTTTTCTTTTAAACGCTTATCAAGGGCAGCAACAATTTCATTGTGTCTTTCCTGTTCGGCTTCAAAATCAGATCTGCTTTTTGACGACAATTCATCCACTTTTTCGTCAGCTTGTTGCTTTTGCGTAAACAGTTGATCGTATTCATCTGACTTCTGTCGGAGTTGTATTTTCATAGCCTCAACATCTTCCTTGTGTTTCGAATCCGCTGCTTCCAAAGCTAACTCATGACCCGATTTAATACGTTCGGACTCTTCATCGGCCAGTCGTTTTTCTTCCGCCAACTTGTCACATTCATTTATTTTTTCTTTTAAACGCTTATCAAGGGCAGCAACAATTTCATTGTGTCTTTTCTGTTCGGCTTCAGAATCAGATTTGCTTTTTGACGACAATTCATCCACTTTTTCTTCAGCTTGTTGCTTTTGCGTAAACAGTTGATCGTATTTATCGGACTTCTGTTGGAGAAGTGTTTTCATAGCCTCGACATCTTCCTTGTGTTTCGAATCCGCTGCTTCCAAAGCTTTCTCATAATTCGATGTCAACTCACGGGCTGAATCATTTTCCAATCGGTTTTTAATAAATAGTTTGTCATATTCAACTGTTTTTTGTGCCAGCGCTAAGGAAATATCATCAATATTACTTTTGAACTTCTCTTCTACAACTGCATAGATTCTTTCGATTTTTATTGATAAATCATTGTTCGACTGTTGTTCAGACGGTTCCACTTTTTGAGACGCTTCAATTAACTCATGAGTGTCATATTCGCTGCTTCCTTCTGTGTAGACCGTTTCATCAGATTTGCTTGTGTCCGCTTCTTCAGAAAGCCGATTGTTAGCAGTAAAAGATTTGTTCAACTCATTATTATCTTCTTTGTCAACTTTCACGATTTCGTATTTACAAAATTCTTCTTCTGGTTCTTTCTTTATATCAATGACAAATTCGTGTTCTGTTTGAACTGTGACAGTGTTGTTTTCGGAAGCATTGAAAGCATGTGACCGAAAATTCTGAAATTGGAGGGATAATATTATAGGATTTATAAGACTAAAAACTAGGTTGCAATATCAATGACCAACCTTTGGATCTTTTATAAACTCATCGCATTCGATAATTGCTCTCTGAAAGCCTTTTTTCCTACATTTTTTGGAATATTCTCCTTGTTTTTCCAAGTAGCTCGCTATATTATCCACATGGACAAAACCACTGAAAAATGGAAGCAATAATTATGCATGATTGATCACGTATTACTGCGACAATGGTTGTTTATATCACATACTAATTTTTTGAACCGAAAAAGAGCACACAGACCTGGTCCTCTGAACGTCTTTTAGCAATATTTTCTGGTGGATTACTAACGATGCGAGCCGGCCAATATGAACAATACTTCATTTTTGCCCTATCGAATTCAATTAAATAATTTATGTTTATAAGTTTGATCAAACCTACACATTTAAAATAATCAACTTACCACACCACATCAGAAATTTGTATTTCCTCTTCAGTATTCATTATTAATTCCGAGATTAATTGCTGAAGAAAAATTTCAACTCTTGTCTTAACACACGCTAAATCTCATTTTTTGTGCGTCTGTCACAGAGTAGCAGAAATGACGTAGAATTTAAACGCATTCATTTGCATTTGAATGCACCCATAAGCATTCATTAGAATTCATTAGAATTCACTAGAATTCGTTGGAATTCATCGACAGTTGTGGAGAGAAACATTTGATTTTTTGTGTTATAAATTATATTGTATATTGCGGTGTCGTTGCTAAAGTGATAAGTTTGATTATTTTTGAAGTTTTATTGATAAATTAAAGATCTTTAAAAAGATATCATATTAATATTACGAGATATTTTCTTTTTAAATTATGCAAAAGAAATTTCACTCTAGTGTGCCTTCTATGCACTTAGGGCCGGTTTGTTCACGGCCGGTCAAATCCGTGGTTGCCCAACCCATGATTATCGTTAATCATCGATTGCTAATCATGGGTTGGAGAAATGCGTTTGTTCACGCAAAAATGGCCTATGGTTAGGTAATCATTTGGTTTGGTGAACTTTCCAGTTTTTCCAATGAAACGTCACATTTGACATTAAATATCAGAACATTGGTTAACGCATTGTGTAATAGTCAATAAAATTACATTCGGAGCAATTTTTATAAATCATTTTATTATTTTGGTATTTTTAATTGATAAATATTTCTATATGCATCGAGCCATGTCATCTGCAAAATCTCGTTCGGTGAATTTTTCGAAAACCGAAGAAGACAAATTGCTTCAATTGGTTTTGGCAAAACAAAATATCATCGAAAATAAAAAAACCGATGCGGTTACATCCAAGGAAAAAGATGCTGCGTGGGAAGGTATATCGGTTGAATATAATGCTACCACCACCGTAGTAAGTGTGATTATTTTTATTAAAGTGAAATTATTTTTATTAAAGTGAAATTGTTGTTAAAAATTTTTGTTTACATGAAATTACATTTAGTTTCGAACTGCGAAAGTCCTAAAAGAGAAATACAATAATATGAAGCGCATGTTACGAAAAAGCAAGGCCAATGAAAGAAAATCTATATTCATGACTGGTGGTGGACCACATGTGAAAGTGACCGCCAATGAAAATCCGATGATGAATGAATTGGCAGATTTAATGGGCGCGTCATTGGATGGTTTGGCACCAAGGTATTAATTTTTATTAATATTGTACTTAAAAAATAATTAACAATGAATGACACCGATTTCAATCAAAACATTATTTACATTTGTTGGTCGGAAATCCATTAGTTCCAATAATTCCATGAATAATTGAGATTTAAATTGATTTTTGAATATTTTTCATAAAGGTCGGATGATGACGCTGGCAACGAAACCATCTTCCTCCGTGCAATTTAATGTCAATATATCAGCTGACGATATCATCAATGATGATATTATCGATGATGATATCGTTTCAAAACTCTATATGGTAGACGGAGTAACATTCGATGTGGATGACGATATTGATGTCGATAATGACGGTGATGTGGATGTGTTTGATCCAACGAAGCCATCCACGTCTGCGGTGGCACTTGCACATTCTGGTCCGTTTCAAACACCGTCTACAACATCATCACCAGCAGAAACATCGTCATCTGCATCGGGAACCGTGAAAGTTACACCTATTAAAAACACTCAAACAACTGCGGTCACAACAAATTTTCGATCACAATGGCAAAATTACAACCCAGCATTATTGAAAAATAAGCGTACTGAGGTGCTACGCACTCCAAAACGACGGCAAATTAAGGAAGAGAACGGGCTCAATGAGCTCAAGCATGCACTGCTGGAACAGCAGCTAAAGAATGCTGCCATGGAGAGCGAGCTCCGATTGAAATGGCTTCAGGCGGAGCACGAGAAAAGAATGGAAATTTTGAATGTCGACCATCAAATCAAATTGAAAATTTTGCAAGATTTGAAGTATGTGTTGGCAGAGGAGGTGAATCAAAACGAAAATGAGCAACCAAACGATAATTAAATATATTTTTCTTCATTTTATTTTTTCTTCATTTGAATTTGAATTACATCATTATTATGATTTATGATTTTGAATATTGAAAACCAAATAAATTGAAAACCAAAAAAAAAAATGAATTGAGCGTTTTAAATTAATTACACAATGGCGTAAAATAATCTGAAACAAGAACGGCTCGGACATTATTCGCGGCGCCAGGTTGTTGTGCTGCCACTTCGGGCTGATCTGGACCCTCATTGTCTGGAATTTCGACCACATCTGGCGGCATTTCCTCATTGTAGTCCACAGCAATATTATGCAACACTGCTGTGGCTACAATGACATCTTGAATGGTCGAAAGCTTCAGTCGCATTTGAAGCGAAAGCACTGGAAATCGTCGTTTCCACACACCAAATTGCCGTTCGACTACATTTCGAGTGCGAATCTGTGACTCATTATACACCTCCTCCACGTGATTGGTGCATCGTAAAAATGGTGTAGCTATGTAGCCGGTAAGGGCATAGCCCGAATCAGCGACCAGAATGTAATTTTTAAAATCACCGCGTTCAAATTGCATGCGCAAAACAGAATTATTAAAAATTGTCTGGTCGTGCGCTGATCCGGGCCATCTGGCAACAATATTTTGGAATTTCATATTTGCCGAAGAAACACTTTGAACGTTAATTGAAAAGTACCCCTTACGATTTCGGAACAATTCAGCATTTTGCCCTCCAGGATTTTGAATCCGGATGTGGCTGCAATCGATGGCCCCAATTGTTCTGGGGAATCTGGCGAAATTAAAAAATTGTATACTTGCATCGGTCAATTCATGTTGGGTGTGCGGCATTTTAATGAATTGTGGGCGCAAAACAGTGGCGATAACGTCTGATACATGCGCTACAATAACAGATACTGTTGATTTGCATACTCCAACAAAATCTCCCACTGAAATCAACATACTGCCCATGGCATAAAATCGAAGAGTGAGGAGCAATTTCGACATTGGTTTTAAATTTCGCCGTCTAATGGAAAAAACACAACATGACATACAATACAATACGGATTGAATTCCAAATGAACCAACCTGTCTGTTCGATTCTCTAATCGATCATGGATCATATTAAGAACATATGCCACTGTTTCCTTCCGCAAACGAAAACGCCGGAAGAAATCCACGTCATCCCATTTGTCAAGGTGATCAACGCGATTGTACAGCGTGTATTGTCGGCGTTCAGGCCACAACGGAACAATATCGTCCTCATCACCTTCACTATCAGGCCAAGCATCCCAAAACAAATTTCCAAAATCACTAAAATAGTGAACAGACAAATGACAAAAATTACAGATTTTTCACACAAACATTTTTAAATACCATAAAATGAATGTTTTTAGAACAGGTAATTGAATTTCGAAATGAAAGGGCGCTCTGATGAACAGACAAAAGACAAAAACAAAGACAACACTTACTCCATTTTTAATTAATTTTTCGGTCTTGGAATGCAACAAAAAAATAAGAAAATAACAATATTTTTCTGATCGCAATGTGAATTGATTGTGAATGAAATATCATTTATGAGACAGTCAACAAACGAAAATCGATTTGACCGTTGGTTTATTACATGATTTGTGCCTTAACCACCCAAAATTGGGTGATTAAGTAAACCATCGGTCAACTAACCAAAATGGTTAAATTTGGAGTTGACCGATGGTGAACAAACCCAATTTTGCTAAACCACTGGAATAAACCAGCGGTCAAAATAAACCATGAGTGAACAAACCGGCCCTTAGAGTGTAAACGTCAAACATACTCAATAAGAGTGCGTTCGGTATCTATAATTTATTTCTGTGTATGTCTGTCTGTCTGTCTGTCTGTCTGACTGTCTGTCTGTCTGTCTGTCTGCTGGCGCGATAACTTTTGAAAAGAGCATTATAATCGAACCGGTCATACCGAAGAACTGATTAAAGTTTGGGTTCATGAAACCTAA
>GL502568.1:31148-43210 GCA_000149185.1 Mayetiola destructor
CCCCTGGGTACGCCTATGTGGCACTTGGAATTTGGTCACATTCATTAATATACGCGGACTACGTGATGAATATGTCTCAATTCGTTCACATGTATCAAGATTAAAGGATCATTGTTTTGAAATTTTTTATTCCGGGCGCGATCGGTGCAATAATGTTGTAACCCATTTGCAGGATTCGGTCGAACGCTTAAAAGATGCTAATGATATGATTTTTTATGATTCCGAAAGCCACATAAGTAAACGTGCTGTTTTAGACCCAGTTGGCAATTTCTTTGGTGATGTTTTCGGCATTTTAGATTCAAGATTCAGAGAAGATTATCAACGGGATTTAAGAAAACTCACTGGAAATAATGAACATTTAACGTTATTGATGAGAAATCACACATCCGTATTGGAATCAACTCTGAATATTGTGAAAGATGAAGCGTCCACTCTGGCGTTACAAAATAAACACATTGTCGCAATGAGTAATCAAATTAAAAACATAAAAAATGCAACTGAGGCAGAATTAATCTTTAATAATGCAATCATGTATATAGAGCATTTGCTTTTCGAGCTTAAAATGCAACAAGATGCTATTATTGAAATGTTATGGCATGCCGAAAAGAAATCTCTAAATCACAATCTGTTTACACCAAAACAGGTGAAACAACAGAGTGAAGCAATAGCCCAAGTGGGATCCAAATTTTTGGTACCAATGGGAGCTGATATGTACCGAACTGGTGAAGTATTCCCCATTCGGTCGGGAAATCAATTGGTTTTCAAAATCTCTATTCCGTTATTAAACCCACAAAAGTTTAAAATTTTCAAAATTATTCAGGTACCACGGTTATACAAAAACGAATTGTGGTGGATTTATAAATCACAGATGGATAACCGCTGTTAATCGGGAGAAGTTTCAAGTTGTCCAAAATTTAGAGGAATGTAAACAAATGAATAATGATATCATGATTTGTGAACGTCCACGTACTTGGAATCTTGCACCGCCGCAATATTGCATTTGGAATTTATTCAACCAAAATTCAGATGCAGATTGTCAAGCAATTCAGGAACCGGCACGAACAGTCTTTATTGAATTGGCAGAAGATAATAAGTTCATTTTCGCTTGTAGCTATAAACAACAAGGTTACAGTCATTTGTGACGACACCGTATTACATCCTGAATTAAAGGGTGAATGTATTATCAATATTAATGGTCGATGTAAACTCAAAACGGCAAAAAACGAGCAAGAAATTGTTTTGAAAATTTTTGATGAGTCTAGAGAAATTATTGTATGTAAGTTCCCACAATTTGTAATCCCCGATAGTAAATTTAATACACTGCCAAGGGACTTGGAAGTACTGCTTGATGTATGATGGCTTGGATTAAATCATTTATTCAAAAAATAGATGAATTATAAAAAATGACCTATTACTAATGATATCGTGGAATGAAGTAAATAATAAAAGGGTCTGTTGTTAGAGTTTAAGTGATGCGTTTTCCATCAATGTTTTTTTTGTTCGTTTGCTTTCATTTGTTGCTGCTATATTCTTTTAATTTCTGTTTGTTGAGGATCAGATTTGTTGGAATGGTTAGGATAAAAAGTTAAATAAAAACTTATCACTAATTGAATTGTTTGATGCAACCAAGTAAGAACTGAGGCTAGATTAAGCGACGTTCTAAACAATATTGCATTGTATGATGGGCTCAATTTTGACTCGGTTCGAGATTCAGATGTGAATGTTTGATTTCAAAAATAGAAAAGTAATAATAACTTATGACTAATGAAATTGGGCGATGAATAAAACTGAATAATTCGAATTTCGAATAAATCATGCTCTTTTAATGATGAGTCGTCTTGTTCGGTGTGTTGCGTTTCGGTTTGCTATCATTATTTGCTCCGTCGATTTTCCGTTTCCTGGCTCGAGTCCGATTTTTTGTTGGTGTTTTGACATCATCATCCACGATTGATTTGCAATCATCATTGTCAGCGTCAATGTTTTGAAGTATATACTGTTTGTCTGTTTTTTCAATACTTTGAATCATGAATTGAAAGCCATTGCCATTTTGATTGTTGGCGATCTTAATTATGGCTGTGAAGTTTTTTCCAGTTAATTCAATAACTTTTTTATGGAGTAGTTCTTTATTGAATTCCCATGAATATCCAAATTCAGTGCAGCTCATATTCAACATTAGCAATGAAGTAATGTTGAATGAGGTTATCCATTGACGACTGCTATTATCTTCAACCATGATCTATTGAATAATAATAATTGATAAATTATATGTATAAATTACAGAAAATACATATAACCTAACCTTTATCAATGCAGCAACCGTGTATGAAGTGTAAGCTTTTTCGCATTTGAGACAATGGTAGCAATTGTTATCTTGGATGGTAATTTTTTTCGAGCACCCATCGCTTGGACAACATTTATAGACATTTTGTAAGTCTACATCGAGAATTCGGAACCCATTCTGAAACTCGTATGACGTACCATTAAATTTTTCAATCGCTGTCGCAAAGTCAATTGTTTGTAGACCATCCTGTGAGATATTTGCAGATGATGCATTCAGTTTTGCAATGCATTCATTTTCGGGGTTCATTTCGATGGAACTATTCGAAGTAAACGTCAAGAGTTTTTCATTTTGATACTGTGATAGCGCCACATTCTTGAATGCAGCAATACACCGACAGCATTGAAGTTTTCTTCGAAAATTTGAATATTTATTTTTTTATCATCTGAGTCAATGATGGTGATCGTTTTCTTAGTCAATATTCCAGAGCCGTTTTTTTTTTGTGTGATGTGTCTTTCATGCTTTGACAAATTCCAATGATGTCTGTAAAGAGTCATAAATATACAGTCATGGACAAAATTGAGAATACGATTGCAACAAAAACATTCAGCCGTTGGTTATTTTATGATTTTTTTATTTTTTTGTTGAAATAATTGTACTGATTATTCGAAAATAGTTTGTTTTACATGATACCAAGAGATTTTTGGCGAATATTTTTGAATTTTTAGATTTTTGCAAAAAAACACACAAGAATGACATTTTTACGCTGGACAAAATTGAGAATACGGTGCATTATTTTCGCTTTTATATTGCATGAAACGCTTTGTTTACGTATTGTGGCACTAGTCATCTAACGGTACCGTTATTTGGTTTGGTAAACAACTTGTTTACGATGTCATTGTTGCTTCATATTGCGAAATTGAATTATTTCATCACTCTGCATTGGCATAATGGCCGCACGAAAAGAAATCGCTCTTCAGATCCGAAATTTAATCATTAAGGATCGTAAAAATGGTTTAAGTTTGGGTAAAATCGCTAAAAAATACTCAGTTTCAAAAACAGCTGTACAAAAAATATGTAAAAAATTCGAAGAAACACAAACAATCGATAATTTGCCAGGTCGCGGTCGCAAACGAGCCACAAATTCCAGAACAGATTCGTTAATTGTCCGTCAAATAAAAATAAATCCTAAAACTACAAGCTCAGAAATCAAAGAAGAACTCAAATTGGACGTGTCCACAAAAACAATTCGTCGAAGGCTGCACGAGAAAAAATTTTTCAGCCGGGTATCAATCAAGAAACCAATGATAACACCCGCCAACAAAAAGAAGCGTTTGAATTTCGCCAAAAAATACATCGATAAGCAAATTTCTTTCTGGAAAAATATAATTTGGAGCGATGAGAGCAAATTTGAATTGGTTGGTAAGCAAAAGCGTCGGAAAATTTATCGAAAAGTCGGCGAGGCCTTGCTTGACAAACACACCACGAAAACTGTAAAGCATGGCGGCGGTTCTATCATGGTGTGGGGGTGTTTTTCGTGGTTCGGCATTGGAAATTTACACAAAATCAATGGAATTATGGACGCTCGATACTATGTTAACATGCTTGCACATAATCTCAAAGCATCAGCCTGCAAAATGAATATTGCCAATCAATTTATTTTCCAGCAAGACAACGATCCAAAGCATACGGCCGGCTTAACCAAGCGCTTTTTCGAAAATACTGCAATCAATGTGCTTGAATGGCCAGCTCAAAGTGCAGATTTGAACCCAATCGAGAACCTGTGGTCCGAACTCGACTCAAAAGTGGCGCCAAGTGGCCGTACTAATGCCGAAAATGTTTATGAAAGCCTAAAAAATGCATGGAATCATCTCAGCCTCGAATATTTGCAAGAATTGGTTGAAAGTATGCCCCGTAGACTCCAAGCAGTTATCAAAGCAAAGGGGGGAAACACAAAATACTAGAAATAATACGAAAAACGAACAATTTTTTCATTTTTTTGATTTATGCTTCGAAAATATTAGACCGTATTCTTAATTTTGTCCAGCGTAAAAATGTCATTCCTTTGTGTTTTTTTTTTGCAAAAATCTAAAAATTCAAAAATATTCGCCAAAAATCTCTTGGTATCATGTAAAACAAACTATTTTCGAATAACCAGTACAAATATTTCAACAAAAAAATAAAAAAAATACATAAAATAACCAACGGCTGAATGTTTTTGTTGCAATCGTATTCTCAATTTTTGTCCATGACTGTACATATTGAAATTCAATTGTCAATAGTTAAATTAATGTTTTACTTACTGATGATATCATTTAGTTCCATTTTTTTTATGGAATCGACCAATAAATATTCGATTTTTTCTTCGACGTTCATTTCTGTGAGAGTTGTATCATCAGTGCATTGGAGTTCGTATCCATTTACATTTAGATGTGATGTTTTGATACGAAAATTGTTCACTGTGTACCATTTGCCAAACTGAAAATTTGTCAATTATGAAATTTTTATAGTATTATTATTATTGTTCGTATGAAAGATACTCTTAAAAAATAAAATTATTCATTATTCACTTACTTGAATCGAATCGAAATGCTTTTTTGCCAAGTCATTGAAGAAAACCATGCGAATTTTTGCTGACTCGTCATGTAAATCGATTGAGAACACACCGGCCATTATAAATTCAATTTTAATTTCAAATTTAAGAATATAGTTTTTCAATTCAAGAATAAAGTTTTTCAGAAAGAAAATAATGAACTGGTGATTTCTTTAACGTTGTTTTGTAAACAAATATGACAATTCCAATACGAAATTCGATGCATATTTTGAAATAAGATTTGTTCCATATAGTTGGTAGCACTGTGTCTCATGGAAAAATACATGTGCTCACTGTATTTTGAATAGGAAAACGTCTTTTGGAAACATTGATTAGATACGTTTGGTCAAATACTTTACAACTGAGTTGATAAACATAATAATTAGTTATTATGAATTTTATTCTTGAAAAACATCATGTGCAGATATACCGTCTAAATTAATTGAAATTAATTTTACATTTCCAGTGTGAAAGAGATTTAGATTGGATTTCGATACATTACCTATTCCGTTTCCAGTTAACAAAGCAATTTCAATTACATTTTCTGAAGATAAATTGATTTATCGAAAATTATTTGTAGATTTGGAATAAATTCTTGATCAGAATTGAATGACTCCGAACGAAAAATAAAATAAATATTCTTAATTCAGTGAACGTTTTTTTAAAACAAAATGTACGTTTGAAGTCTCGTTTCTATGATGCATAAAATGATGTTTATTGACAGATCGTTCAGTTTGTTCATTTAGTTGTATCCATTTGAACGCATTAGCATTGGTGATTCCTACATCAATTGTAGCTTGGCTGATTATAAAAGATTTTTCGTTGATTAATTATAAACTATAATAAACGATTTTGTTATTTTGAAATGGACATCAAAAAGGTTTGCAGATTATGCTTCAAAGCAGACATTCAAAATGATTTTATTAATGCATTAAGCGTTCCTGGTTTGGTGGAAGAAATGTCGGTGGTTTATGACATTGAGGTGATTAAATTTGTCTTATTTCATTGAACATTTGGGAATAAATTTATTTATCAATAGATTTCGAATGAAAATGGGATTTCAACAATGATTGGCGCCGATTGCCATAATAAGACAATTGTTGTGACCTCACATTTGGACGCAGTGCGTAAAACACAAGCCAAAATAGCTGAATTGAAGGCGGTGAATGAAAATACAGCAATCAATGGTCAACAGTCAGTTAACAATCTACAGTCGGTCAACAATCAACAATCGGTTAACATTCAACAGTCGGTTAACAATCAACAGTCGGTTAACAATCAACAGTCGGTTTCCGAAACGGACAATGCTGGTCTCGCTAAACTTCTGGAGGAAATGCAACAACGCAAAGCCGACAGAAAGAAGCTATATCGGTTCGGCGTTGGAAAAAGAAAAAAGGAAAATCGATCAGACAATCAAGTTGAAAGTTTTAATGTCGGAGACGCAGTCAGCTGTTATGACATACATTTGAAAAAAAAACGTCGATGCTGTCGTGGTTAACAGAGTCACGTTCGGGCAATATGCCATTCGTATTGGTAATAACAGTCGCGTAGTTTGTGAACTGAATGATGTGAAATGAACAGTAAAAGAGTCATTGGAAAATAATTCCGAATAAAGATTTTGTTTAATCGAAAAGAATCATTTAATGTTTTTATTTTGAAACAGAAATCATTCATATTTTTGAGTGTCATTATTATGCATGAAGGTTTGTTGACACGACGAGTCTGAATTCGCGTAACAACAGTTTTAAAAAACAATGTTACCAACCATCGTTTTCAGCGATCATTATTTTTGATGTTTTGATGTATGAGAGTGCAACGCATTTGGCAGAAGTGAGATTTTGTATCCAAACTATTTTATTTGTTTTTGGTCACGATTTTTATAATAAATGGGTAATTTTTATTCATGTTTTTCATTACACATTTCAAACGAAATAATTTTCATATCCGACGGACTATTAAGTGCACATCTAGATATATTTATTTCGAAGTTTCTCCCATCTTTCGTCTAGTTGAATTGCAAAAATCGCGTGTCTTTAATATAAAATAGTTCTCAGGAATAAATTCAAATAAAATAAAAAAGATTGCTCAGTTTTATACAATGTTTGTTTCGTTTGAGATTCTGATTCATATTTTAGTGTTAGTGAACTGATAAAAAGCAAAGTAAAATCATTTAATGTGTAGTACAGCCCAATTCATCAGTTTTGAATAGTTTAGGAATTTGTTACCGGTAGTATTTCTTTACTTGTATTGGTTATGTTAACATAACTTGACAAATATTGACATCATAGATTATAAAATTGAATTGAAATGGCGGCCGTGAAAAAATGTTATTGGTTGATACTGAAATATGGACGGACGTTTTTCAATGAATTGTTTAGATTTGAGATAGTTCAATGTATACATACTCAAGCAGAAATTTTTATGAATGACATTGAGCTGATATTCTATGTTCATTGTTTATTGATTCTCTGATTTATTTATTTTTAATAAATTTATTATTTTGGTGAAACCAAGTGGATTGAAGATCTTTTTTGATATTTTTATGTTTGGAATTTTATTTTCAGGCGATGAGAGTTGATTTTTGACAATTGAAGTCTACTTGAATTCTATGTATCGCCAGGCATTGTGGAATAGATTTTGGCGAACAGTATCCTTTTTTAAAACAATTTTAATAAAAATTAAAGTCTTTGCCCCGTGTTTTCATTTTGGTTATTTTCATTTGTTTTTGTTTTTTGGTAGGAAAATGGTGCAAATGAATGATTCTATAGAATCATCAGTAAAAAAATATGCATATTGTGAAGATCACAAAAAGAAACAAATAAATAAAAAAGCCAATAATTTTGGTCAATCAGCACGTGCCTTGTGCACCGAAGAAACTGATAGATTTATTTCAAATATTTCGAATGAAGGTTATTTGTTAAATGAAGAATTATTCAATCCAAAAATTGATATGAATGACAGAGATATTTCAAATTTTCTTCTATCGAATGGGCCGTTTGTTGATTTTAGCTTTGATTTGAATAAGGAAAATTTAAAACAAGATGCCAATAAACAAAATATTTCTAATATTTCAAACAAGATTCAATGTCTGAACCACATTCAGACTGAAAAATCATTATTAGTGAGTAATATTTACTAACGTGGCGGAAGAAAAAAGAAGAAAAATATTGATAAAGCTTTGCATTTTCTAAAACAGCCAAAAGAACTCAAATCTACTCATGATAATGATGAAAATGAAAAATTTGAAGAAATTTTCGTTGAAAATGAATCATCTGAAAGTAAGATTGTATATGGTTCATTCTCGCAAGGATCCTTAGAACATATGTTTAATGAAACACGTGGCACTCAATGTACGTCAATGAGTGTGATGAGTATAATTTTCTCTCATTTAAAAAAACCATCCGATTGGTCAAACGATGATATGGATAAAATTCTGATTGAAGGAGATAAATTTCATAATAAAACGATAATAAAGAGAAGGGAACACCTTCAATCCTCTAATCAGTTACATTTGATAAATCAGGATTACAGATATTTGAATGTTGATAATATATTGGAAATTTCGAAACAAATAACTATTGATGATGAAATGTTTGAATTGATTAGTGATGGTGCTGCCATCGCCGATCAGTTTTTCGAGCCTGGATACGAAATGAATATTAATGTTGAAGAACTGCAATTTGCATTCGATAGAGTATTTCCAATTTATACGAATTGTGTTATTACAGTTGGAGCTATTTCAATGGCTATTTTATATGAAATTATAGAAGAAAAAGGTATATTTCATTTGTTTGATTCGCATAGCCATCTGTTAAATGGAACATCTTCTCTGACCACCTTTGAAAACATACAAAATTTAATTGGAGATTTGATAAAACGATTCAGATCTACTGATCAATTCGATGTCAATCCTTTATTAATTGAAAGATTACCGGTTCCTGAGAAATCTAAATTTGATCATTCCTTTTCATGGAAAGAGAATAGTGCATATGAAAAAAAACAAGATAAAAAAAAGTATATTAAGAATAAAAGAGCAAACGAAACTGATGAAGAAAGGAAATGTCGATTAGAATATCAGCGAGAATATAAAGGAAATGAGATTTTAAATGAATCAGTCGAAGAAAAAGAAAAACGCCTTGAGGATCAGCGTACATATCAAAAAGTCAAAGTATTGAATGAATCGATTGAAGAAAAGGGAAAACGACTTGATGATCAGCGTACATATCAAAAAGTCAAAGTATTGAATGAATCGATTGAAGAAAAGGAAAAACGACTTGATGATCAGCGTACATATCAAACAGTCAAAATATTGAATGAATCGATTGAAGAAAAAGAAAAACGCCTTGAAGATCAGCGTACATATCAAAAAGTCAAAGTATTGAGTGAATCGATCGAAGAAAAAGAAAAACGCCTTGAAGATCAGCGTACATATCAAAAAGTCAAAGTATTGAATGAATCGATTGAAGAAAAGGAAAAACGATTTGAAGATCATCGTAATTATTTGAATAGGTTATTGTTGAATGAAACTGAACAACAAAAGGAAGTACGATTGAATAAAATTCGAAATTCTCAGAAAAAAAAAATAAATCAGATTTATTCAAAAATTATCAATGCTAAGCAAACTAGTTCGAAGGATGGGAAAACTAAACGAGCAAAATTGAATGAGGGAAAAAGGGATCAATGGATTGAGGAGTTCTTAAAATACAGAATGGAATATTTAAAATCTTTATCTACTAGCCATTCAAAATTAGATAAACTTATCTTTAATTTTTTGAGAATTAAATCGATTGGCCCAAACATGGTTTGTTTTTGTTGCCAAGGTTTATTTTTACCATGTCAAGTTTTTTCCAAGAGCATTGGTGAATTGCTGAATACGGCAGAAAAGTTTAATCAGACTAAAGAAATATCATTTGAAAATTTAAAAGAAAAAAAAACATTCAATCGAGAAGAATTTAGAAAATTAATTTTTCATCATGAATCAAATCATGTGTGTCGAACTTGTTATGAACATATAAGAAAAGCAAATGTTCCTAGACTTGCAGCTAATGAAAATATTCAATTTAGAGATGTTCCTGAATGTGTTAAGAAACTTTCACCTCTTGAACAAATTATGTGTTCACCGATTATTGGTTTTGTTAAAATTATTGAACTCATACCATCAATGCAGAATTCACAATGTGGTATTCGAGGTGGTGTGGTAAATATCGAAGTGAATGTAAATGATATGTTGAGAATATTGCCACGTTCTTTCAATGATATGAATGTTATTCAGTTATGTATTAAACGAAATTTGAATTATAATTCAATTTATAAAGCCGAAACAATTGTACCCGCTAAAATTTGCGATGCTTTGAAAGTTTTGGTTGCGACTCTTTTGTACAAGAAATATGGTATTGAAATCGATCAACAGTATCTAGATAGATACGAAAAGAGATATGAAATCGAATTAGACTTTATCGTTGATAATAAAGATGAAATTGTAGCGAATGAAATTATGGATAAACAAGCCCAAATAATTGAGGCTTTCGACAAAACAGAAAAAATCCTTTACGGATCATTCTCGCAAGGATCTATAGAACATATGTCTAATGAAACACTCGGTACGCAATGTACTTCAATGAGTGTCATGTGTATCATTTATGCTCATTTGAAAAAACCATCCAATTGGTCAGATAATGATATGAATGATATTTTAATTGGAGGAGATAAACTTCATGGAGAAATGATAATAAAGAAAGAGGAACGCCTTCGATGTCTTGGACAGTTCGACAATTTTCAAGGAGATTACAGATATTTAAGTGTTGATAACATTCTGGAAATTTCGAAACAAATAACTTTTGGTGATAAAATATTTGAAGTACAAAATGAGAGTACATTTATTTTTGATTTGTATTCACAGCCTGAGATATGTATAAAACAATATGATTTTTGTGTGACTGAAGAAGAATTGGAATTCGTATTCGATAAAATCTTTCCAAAATTTTCAAATTGTATCATTTCTATTGAATATATTTCTATGGTTATTCTATATGAAATCACAGAAGAAAAAGAGAGATTCCATTTGTTCGATTCGCATGATCATCCTTTAACAGGAACATCTTCGTTAACTACTTTCGCAAATGTGAATGATTTAACTGGGTTTTTTATCTGTAAATTCAAACCTCATTTTAAATTCGAAATCAATCCATTATTGATAAAAAGTTTGGATGAAAAATCTGATTTACTTGTTAACGACATTGAAGCATTGACTACGTTTGTTCAGAATATTGGACTATTCGATACAGGATCATCGCAAATAATTGATAAAAATATTTCTAATAACATTCCTGTTATGAATGACGTTCTAGAAATAGATGAGAATGAACAATTGGCTGACAATGAAGTTTTATTAGTGGCGCCATTTTTTGCAGAAAATATAGATAATGAAAATGGATTAACATCAATTATATTTGCTCCTGGTCAAGACAAACGGCCGATACCATCATATGAAATAGAAAATGTCGATGAACTTTGTCATCCATCATTATTCGGAGGGTATCCAATGAATGAAGGCAAAAAACTATCATATGCAGATATCATCAAGTTTCAAGCTCGGAACGTCGACGGGCGACATCGTCATGCTACAAGATTATTATATATGGCCAAACGCAAAATGAAAAATGAAATTCGTAGTGCAGCCAACATATATATAAGAAAACTTAATAACAAAAAGAATGTTACTGCAAAAGAAGTAAAAAATAAAGATACTCTGAAAAGTATGATTGATGCCGATGATGGTTATGTAGATTATTCTTTTACCAAAAATTGTCGATTATCACCGGCTTATATGCAAGAGAAAAAGAAACATTGCTTATCAATGCTACGACAGTTAGGAACGCCTCATATATTTCTGACCATATCTTTATCTGAGACAAAGAACCCTGAACTATTGGCATTACTCTATGAAAATGCTGGAAACGAAAACATTAGCCCTCAAGATGCTTTTAGATTGCCTTTGGCAGTTAAATTGGAACTTATTCGAAATGATCCAGTAACAATTGTTTTGTATTTTGAAGAAATGCTGAAGCATCTCAAAAATATTCTCCAAGATCCTGATGGTCCAACTTTCGAAAAGAATTTCAGCTTCGCGGTTCTGTACATGCACATATGCTGCTTTGGTTAGAAAATGGTCCTCAGTATGATAAAGACGGG
>GL502570.1:9307-23434 GCA_000149185.1 Mayetiola destructor
GTTTGCAAAAATATCAGCAGTGCTGAACAGTCGACCATTGGTTCGTTTGAATGATAACCCCACTGAGCTGAATTTTCTGACACCGTCACATGCTTTCCTTGGTGAAAGTGTGATGCAGCCGTTAACGGAAAATTTGAATGATGTCCCATTGAATAGGGTCAATCAGTATAAAATTTTGGACAAAATGCAACAGGATTTTTGGAATGGTTGGCGTCGTGACTATTTGGGTACATTACAGAATCAATATCGTTGGCGAAGAAAGGTGCAGGATTTGATTGTTGGGGATTTTGTGCTGTTAAAGGAGGATAATATTCCTCCAAAGGTCTGGCCAATAGCACGTATATTGGAAGTATATCCAGGTCCTGATGGAGTGGTGCGTAATGTGCTGATTCGAACCCCACGTCATGATATCAAAAGAGCTGTTCAAAAATTGGTTTGGTTACCAATTGCTGAGAAGGATGAAACACCAATGATTGAGCCGAGCATTGCGGAAGATGCTGTTGCTGTACCGAATGGATGAATCAATTCCCAGGGTACAAACATCAGACAAATATAAAATAGATTAAAATTGATTTTAGTTTAATATTAAGATTTGTTAGGATTTACTGAATGAATTTATCAGGTTGAATTAAGACTCAAATGTGATTCAAAACTTAGGGTGTCGTTAGGTGTTATATACTGAGTATTTGATTCTTTCACTCCGTGAGGGGGGGGGAGGATGTTAGAAGTTAGTTTGCGTGCATTGGCACGCACATTCATACAGTCCACTGGTGAAGCTATATTGGTATGGATGATGTGACAGTTCAGCTTTAGCACAGTTGAATTGTCACATCAACCATATTTGACATAAGAACAAAGAAAGGAAAATAAAGTCAGTCTTAGCTGAACATTAAACCAAACAACATCGTGCTGATATTTAATTTTTTCATTATTTGTACAGAGCAGTGAGGAGCAGACGTGGCAATCATATTTGGATGATTTGCAAGTTGATTGGAAATAATTGTATTTCTAATTTTCATTTTCTTGTCCCTCTTCAGACTGAACAAATACCAATTCTGTTGGATTACCCACATAGTTGGTGATCTTTTGCTTAAGCGTTGCAATTATTTCTGGGGTAATAGGGCTGAATGCTGAATGTCGAAGCTGACATTCGTAGACCAATTGTTCATCGTCCAGATGATCGACGTTTAATAATGGTATCATATTGGCCATGGTGAAATTAATTCAGAAATTGGATGAAATGCTCTTAAAATTTCGTTTAGGAATGAATACGTTAAAATTTGATGACTTAATTCCAAAATAATTTCTCTAGTGGACTACTTGAGTACGATTACTATCACCAAAATAATTTAAATAATGATCAGAAACAAGCTTGAGACTAAAATATTTAAATAAATCGACGATCTGAGACTAACTGTGACTAGGACGTAGTAGAATAACAATCAGACAATATTACAATGACGGCAGACCAAGGACAGATGCTGTAGACAAGATAAAATGTTCGAATATGCCGATAAATACCCTAAATATTTATCAATTCGGAAATAAATTGTAAAATATTCAAATAATATATTTGAGATGCAATAATTCGTCGCGAAAATCCAAAATAAATCGATTAAATTCACTAAATGACTCGAAATCAAATTTAAAAAAAAACTTGACGTTAATATTTGACGAGCAAAAGGCAATTACCAGGTGTATGCATTAGTTCTTAGCGTTTAAGTCAATAGATGTCGCCAGCTGTAAATAATTCACTCAAACTTTTGACATATATTGCGTTTTATTCTACTGACATAAGGCTTCAAAAGTGTGTATATCATTTGTTCTGAAAGTAAAAACATCTTATTTATTTTTGCGATCAAAAATGTCGAAAATCGTCCCTTCAAAAGACCATTTGCGGAACGTGCTATTATTTCTGTTTCATTGGAAGAAATCGGCCGCCGAAAGTTTCAGAACTCTTGTGGAAGTTTACGGTGACCATGCACCATGCACTGGCTGAATCAACATGCAGAAATTGGTTTAGTAAGTTCAAAAGTGGTGATTTCGATGTTGTTGATAAAGAACGCTCTGGTCAACCGAAAATCGTCGGCATGAAAGAAAGTCTTTTTTCCATCGAATCGTTACGGGCGATGAAAAGTGGATTTATTTTGATAATCCAAAGCTCGAATACGAATATTACGACCCCGGTACACCCGCTAAATCAACCGCCAAACCGAATCGCTTCGGAAAGAAGGTAATGCTGTGCATCTGGTGGGACCAGAGAGGAATCGTCTATTCTGAACTTCTGAAACCGAGTGAATGACCAATTTGAACCATGCATTGATCGAAAAACGACCGGAATGGGCCAGAAGACACGGAAAAGCAATTTTGCTCCATGATAACGCTCCGAGTCATACCACAAAATTGGTCAAGGAAACCATAAATGCGCTGAAATGGGATGTGAATCCGCACCCGCCGTACTCTCCAGACCTGGCCCCGTCTGACTACTATTTGTTTTCGGCGATGTCAATCGCATTGGCTGGTCAGCACTTCAATGAAGTTGAAGAAGTCGAAAATTGGCTGATTTCATGGTTTGCCTCAAAAAATGAAAAGTTTTACTGGGATGGTATCCACGAATTGGACAAAATATGGGAAAAATGTGTCGCCAGCGATGGCAAAAACTTTGAATAACATGGTTATACAATTTGATATGTAGTTTTTCCTTCAAAAATCAATAAAAAACGCTAAGAACTAATGCACACACCTGGTACATTGAATCAATCGCGTTAAAATTCCGAAAAAATCTCTTTAATTCACGATAAGACACGAAAATAATCACAAAAATACCGAATGAAATAAATTATTTACGATAAAAAAAATCCACGGTAATAGTTCACGATATTCATTAAATAATTCGCGATTTTGGATAAATAGACAATTGATGAAATTTGAGAAAATTGACTATTACCATCCCCCTCTTGAGAGAGAAAACAAATTACTATGAATTTGATTTTAAAAAGATCAAAAAAATCCAATGTTCATGATTGGAATTCGTCTTTAAGCACGTTTCGGTTAGTTTAAGGAAATTATAATTAAGCACGTTAGGATGTTCGAAATGATTAAGTGTTTTCTAATAAGCACGTTAGGATGTTCAGAATGATTAGGAAGCTTCTGTATTATCACGTTTAGGGCAAAGTCCATAATCGTAGGATAGTATATATACCAGATGTAACTTCTTTTCAATCAGTACTCAATAAAGTTCTTTGAGAACATAAGCTAGCTCTTGTCTCAATATTTTTGGTCCTTCGACATTACTGAATCAAGTATTTGAAAACCTAGGTAATTAACTTATTGGAGACGTCCATTAAATAAGTTAATAAAAAAAGTTTTAATTTGAAAACATAATAAGTGAAGAATTTGTGTAAAAAAAATAACGAAGTTCGGTTATTAAAATGGCAAATTACAGTGAAATATTAGCACAACAAGAGGTGTTGATTAAGGAATTTGAAGATCATGTGAAAAATTATAAGAAAGAGCCTAAAGATAGGCTTGAAAAGAAAGAACGCTTAGAGCAATGGTTGGTAAGACTTCTTGGTCCGGTAAGAAGATCTATGATAATCACGAGATTTTGAAACAAAATCAAACTCTTCAAGAAGAAGTTTATTTCAAAGAAAAAAAGGCAGATAAGGTTATTTTGACGTATAAAAATCTAGAGAAAGAGATAAAGAGTATGATTCAAAACCTATCAGCAAAAACAGCCGCAAGCGCAACGGGAGCTGCGTCAAGCTCTAATATGGCAGAATTGATAGCACCACCAACAGATGTAAGCAATGAGACGAGTATTTCATTGAATGATATTTTTGAAAACAATCATGATAATGTACAGCAAGCACGAGATTTCGATGCATCGATGGAATTCGTAGAAAAAGAATTATCAAAAATTGAAGACATGTTTTATAATAATAATCGCCAGCGAGCTGTAAGAAGACTTCAGGCACTGGATACAGTATGGCAAGATGTAAGAAATGAAGCCAGGAAAATGTTGGTTTCAATCGAGGAAAAATATTCAACGAAATTTGATGCCTTGACAGATCATTATTACAATGTAATAGAAAACGTAGAAGTCCGAAATGAAAATAGGAGAGATGTTGAACCTATGGCACTTAGATTGCAACCGATAAAAATTCCTGCCTTTGGGGGAGATCTGAAAAAATGGCCAACTTTTTGTGAGTTATTTGAATCTTTAATCATAAAAAATGAATCGATCAATAATATTCAAAAGATGCAATATTTAAAGAGCAATGTTGTAGGTGATGCATCAAAGCAAATTAATCAAATGGAAATAGTTGGAAATAATTTTGAATCGGCATGGGAGTTATTAAAGCAGCGATATGAACATAAAAGAGCAATAACGAATGCATGTTTTGAAAGCTTCTATAATCAAGAAAAGGTAACAGTTGAGTCATCGTCAAAGCTGCAGAGTCTTATAGATTGTAGTAGGGAATGTTACTCGTTATTGTCAAAATTGGATATCGGACAGGCAATGTTGTTTTTCATAACACGGTTAGTAGATCGAGAAACGTACCGGTTGTACGAGCAATCATTGCAAAATACCAGAGAATTGCAAAATATTCATAATTTGTTTGATTTTTTGGAAGCCCGATGTCAAGTCATAAGAGCAACAACAAAAGATAATCCTAAACGTTATAATAATCATGATAACTATTATAATAAAGACCACAGCAAGTTATGTGAGTGTTGCAACGAACGACATCCGTTGTTTAAATGCCAGAAATTCAAAAATTTGCAAATAAATGAAAGAAAAATAATTATAAAAGAGAAAGGACTTTGTGCATTATGTTTCAGAGGCAAACATTATGCTGTTAATTGTACGATGAAAAGGAAGTGTGAAATGTGCGGAAAAAATCATAATACATTATTGCATGAAAAGTTGCCTGAAAATAAAGTTAATGATCAAAGAAATGATAAAATGAAATATCAAGCGAAGAAAAATTGTGTAACAGTAACATCTGAGGAGGATGATGTCATTAATTGTGTTGCGACTGGAGAAAGAAAAAGAAATGTATTACTTGCAACAGCCCTTATTCGATTGAGAACGAAGTATGGATGGTCGACACCAATTAGAGCTCTCATCGATCAAGGTTCAATGGCGTCATGTATCTCGGAAAGAGTTGTACAACAGTTAGAATTACAGCGCGAAAAAAGTAATATTAGTATTTCAGGCATTGGTGGTAATTCAAGTAATAAATCGAAAGGATTAGTGGAAGTTGATATAACAGCAAGATATCCGACATCGGTAGTAATAAAGACAACTTTAATAGTTTTGAACAAATTAGTTACACTTTCGCCATTAGACGAAATTGAAAGGAAAATCAAAGAATGTAAAGAATTCAAGAATTTGATACTTGCGGATCCAAAACTAGGAGAAAGTTCCCGCATAGACATTATTCTGGGAGCAGATATAATTGGTAAGTTAATACTGCCAGGGATTTTGAAAGCTTCTCAGAATGGGATCATGGCTCAGGAAACTGAATTTGGATGGATGTTATCAGGGACTGTTTTCAATGGGAATGCAGTAGACGGAGAAATTGTATCCATGATAATAACGACTTCTGAAATAGATGAGCATCTTAAAAAATTTTGGGAAGTTGAGGAAATGCCGGAAGAGAAGTTTTTAAATGAAGAGGATAAATTATGTATCAAGTTTTATGATGAAACAGTTAGAAGAAAAGAGTCTGGAAGATACGTAGTAGGATTACCTTTTAAGAACGGGAAAGCTGATTTGGGAGGATCAAGGAATAGAGCCTTGTTGCAGATGTATCAGGTAGAAAGACGTTTAGCAACAGATCCGTTGTTAAGGAATCAGTATTCAGCGTTCATGAGAGAATATCTCGAAATGGGGCATATGGAAGAATGTGAAGATCACAACTTATGGAAAGATGTATTTTATCTTCCGCATCATGCCGTTTTTAAAGATAGCACGACTACGAAACTTCGAGTAGTTTTTGACGGAAGCAGAAAGACATCAAATGGAAAATCATTAAACGATGAAATGTTATGTGGGCCGAAACTTCAAGATGATTTGGTGAACATCATGACTAGATTTAGACTTAACAGAATAGCGTTTGCTGCTGACATTGCTAAAATGTATCGACAAATTTTAGTAAGAGAAGAGGATAGGGACTATCAAAGAATTCTCTGGAGAGAGAGATCTGAGGACCTAATGAAAGAATTTCGTTTGACCACAATTACTTACGGAACAAGTGCAGCACCGTTTCTGGCTGTAAATACGTTGTTGAAAATTGCGAAAGATGAAGAAGAAATATATCCAGAGGCTTGTGCTATGATTAGAAATGATTTCTATATGGATGATATTTTGAGTGGTGAAAATGATTTAAAAATTGTAGTCAAGCGTCAGCGAGAATTGACAGATATTTTAGCACGTGCTGGACTTCCGTTGAGGAAATGGATCACAAACTGCAAAGAATTTTTAGATCAAATTCCTGAGGAGCAACGAGAAGGTGCACCTGTAGAATTGGGAAAAGAGAATTCAGTATCAACGCTGGGAGCAATATGGTATCATGAATCAGATCAACTGGGATTTAAAGTTGGAGAAGTTAAACAAGGGAATACAAAACGTATAATCTTGTCAGAAATTTCAAAAATATATGATCCAATGGGTTTATTGTCACCAATCACGATTATGAACAAGATCATGATGCAGCAAATATGGCTGTCAGAGACTGATTGGGATAAGACAGTACCTGAGAGTATTAGTAGAAAATGGGAGCTAATGAAGAAGCAATTGTCACTGATTGCTGATATTAGAATTAATCGGTGGATAAATTATGATAATTCATCTAGGATTGAATTGCACTGTTTCGCTGACGCATCAGAATCAGCATATGCTGCGGTTATCTTTTCAAAGGTATGGCATGGCAATTCTATATCGGTAAATATATTATCATCAAAAACACGTGTAGCACCGTTGAAACAAATATCGTTGCCACGTTTAGAAAATATGGCTGTCAGAGACTGATTGGGATAAGACAGTACCTGAGAGTATTAGTAGAAAATGGGAGCTAATGAAGAAGCAATTGTCACTGATTGCTGATATTAGAATTAATCGGTGGATAAATTATGATAATTCATCTAGGATTGAATTGCACTGTTTCGCTGACGCATCAGAATCAGCATATGCTGCGGTTATCTTTTCAAAGGTATGGCATGGCAATTCTATATCGGTAAATATATTATCATCAAAAACACGTGTAGCACCGTTGAAACAAATATCGTTGCCACGTTTAGAATTGTGTGCAGCAGTACTTGCCGTTAAGTTAACAAGGAATGTATCCAAGGCATTGGGAGTAAAAATTGATGGAAGAAAATTTTACTCAGATTCGGAGATTACGTTGGCATGGATAAAAGGTCATCCAAGCAAATGGAAGACTTTTATAGCAAACAGAGTTGCTACGATTCAATCATTAAGTGAACTTAATGAATGGTGTTATATCTATACAAAGCAGAATCCAGCTGATCTAGCATCAAGAGGAGTCTATCCAGAGCAGTTAGTAAATGAATCAATATGGTGGCATGGACCATCATGTCTACTGGATGATAAGACTTTGGATTTGGCAAAAAACTTTGAAACCACTTTAGAAATGAAGAAAGAAAAGAAGAAAATTAACATTTTGACTATCAATGAAGATTTAGCAATCAGATTTTCAAATCTAAACCATGCGACGCATGTTATGGCTTACTGTAGAAGATTTCTTGATAAGATCAGAAGTCGGACAATAAAAATGAAGACGATTTTGCACACTGAGGACATTAAAAATGAAATAAAACAACAATCGCTTGAAGTTTGGGAACTTGAAAGGGCGAAAATGGATCTCATTAGGAATTGTCAGAAATTATCATTCGGGGATGAGTTTGATATGCTTGTTACAAAAGGGGAAGTGAAGAAAGCTAGTAAATTGAAAGTATTTTATCCATTTGTGGACGGTACTGGAATAATTCGCGTAGGTGGGAGATTAGGTAATTCAAATCTACCATATAATCAGAAGCATCCAATTATAATTCCATACGGATACAAGTTGACTGAGCTAATAATCGATAACGCGCATAAGTTCACAATGCATGGTGGGAATCAATTAACAATAGCTCAAATTCGAAATGAATATTGGATTTTGGGTGTAAAAAGAGCAGTAAAGACTTTTTTAAATCGATGCATAATTTGTCATCGGTTTAGAGCAACTTCATTGACTCAATTGATGGGAAATCTACCGAATGATCGAACTAAACAAGTAACAAAACCGTTTACAATCACGGGAACAGATTTATGTGGACCAATACACTATAAATTATCAGAATTAAGAGGAGCAAAATGTGATAAAGGTTATATAGTGATTTTTGTTTGTATGACAACTCGGGCAATACACATCGAACTAGTAACTGACATGACTTCTGAAGCTTTCTTAGCAGCGTTTAAAAGACTCATAGCAAGACGAGGAAATGTTGTTCGATTATATTGTGATAATGGAACAAATTTTGTGGGTGCAAATAGTATTCTTCAATTGGAGAATGAAGAATTATTACAGAAATTTGAGATAAACATAAAGCAACAACTTTTGAAGTATTGTACAAAATTCATTTTCAATCCACCATCAGCACCATGGTTTGGGGGAATTTGGGAACGGAACATCGGATCAATTAAGTATCATCTAAAAAGAACAATAGCGGATCGAAAATTAACATATGAGGAGTTTTCAACTGTTCTGACACAGATAGAAGCCTGTTTGAACTCGAGACCGTTAATACCATTAACAGAAAATCCTGATGATTTAGAGGTCTTAACTCCAGGTCATTTTCTAGTAGGAAATGCGTTAATCGCACCAGTTGAAGGAGAGATTATTTCAACTAAAGAAAATAGGTTGAATACTTGGGAATTATGCACACAAATCAGGCAAAAGTTTTGGCAGAGATGGAGTGTAGACTATATGTCGCAACTTCAACCACGAACAAAGTGGACTGAAAAATCAGAAAATATTAACGTTGGAGATATGGTTTTGATTAAGGATGAAATAACATCACCATTGCATTGGCCAATTGCAAGGGTGACTAAAGTTTATCCGGGACGCGATGGTTTAATTCGGGTTGTAGATGTAAAAACCTCGAATAAAGTTTATAAAAGGCCTATTGGTAAGTTATCAAAATTACCTATTGATAAGGAACAAAGAAACGAAGATGTGCGGGAAGCAAAAAAAGAAAAAACCAAGACTTTGTCGTTTAGAAGTCCAATATTGATGACTATGATTGTTTTTTTGGGATTAGTCTTTGGAGTAATGGGATCTGATATGAATTTTATGTTAACAGAAACAAAGCCAGGGATATTTTTTGAAAAACAAGGGAAAGTATTGATTGAAAAAGGCAGATGGAAAGTAGTAACAGCGTTAGATTTAAATGAATACTTTACTAGTTACAAGACGATTCAAGATGGAATTAGCGAAATGAAAGGCATTTGTGATTCAAGAGAGCATTCGATACAAAAGGATTCTTGTGAATTAGTTCATAGGGAAATAAGGTTACAATATGACCAGATAAAGAATTTCAATTCGCTAATCTATATGGAATCTAGAAGAAAACGAAGATTTATAGGTGCAGCAGCAGCAGTTGTGGCAGCAGCAGCAGCGGTAGGGGTTGTCGGTGCCAAAGTGTATGATTGGTTGTTTGGTTCGTCTAATCAAAGGATTAATCAGTTAGAAGTATTATTGAACGAACAAATTTCTGTATTAGAAACAACAGAAAAGTTGCTTAAGCAAACACAAGAGAATTTTGAAGATGAGATAGAGAATATAATTAGTCAAACGTCTAGAATGCAAGAACAATTCGCAATATTAACGAAAGCTACTGAAGTTATTGATAAGGGTCTCTGGACAACAACGCATATACTTCTCATGATGAACGATTTCCACGAATTGCAAAAAACAATTTTAGATGTTCTAACAGATAATAGGGAGATTGGTGTAATACATTCATGGTTAAAACCAGATCAATTGAAGGAACAATTATGGATAATTAAACAAAATTTACCAGCAGACACGAGACTAATAGGAAGGGATGTAATTGAGCAAAGTTTGAAAGTTTATCAATTTGGATCAATGAATGTCGAGATGCTTGGGAATAAGCTTATTGTAACTATTAGTATTCCATTTGTGAGTATACACGAATATGATTGCTATAAATTGATTGCCGTGCCATTGATTGATAACGATAGACAGATTTGGATCAAAATGAATACGGAATACTTATTTTGGAATGAGAATAATATGGAGTTTTTAACAAAAACACAGCATGAAATTGATGAATGTCAAAGGATTGATAGTGCAGATAGTAAGCTATGTTCAACGAATAAAATCAAGAAAAATTATGAACAAATAGAATGTGAATGGAAACTATTTAACAATAGTTCTGAAATTCCAGAAGAATGTGGTATTACTGTACAGAAAGCTAGAGAGACATGGCAGCCATTACAATTAGATAATAGCTGGATATTTACGATGGATAAATCTACTGACTGTGTATTGCGTTGTGAAGGGAATAAGGCAGAAAATATTACGTTAAACAATTCGGGGATTTTAACAATTTTCGGTAATTGTGAATTGGAGACAGCAAATTTCAAATTGATAGCGCATTATAGTAAGTTTTTGAATGAGAGTATCAAAATTAACGAATATTTTAATATGAATGAAACTGAAAGTTTACGTTTTAATTTTAATAATACACAGATTCAAAGAATGGTAAACAAATCGGATATTAGTACTGATGAATTACGAGAAACTATTGCTAAGTTAAAGAGAAATATTGTGCAAAATTCATCAGAATCATGGTATCTCATTATACTTGTTTGCATTTTTACGGTGTTTTTAACTTTGGTGTGTACGGACTACTTTAGAAAACGTGTGTAGAACGTAAATTTTAGGTTTGAAATTTGTTTTTTCTTCTGTAAATAATTTCAAGGCCGGGAAGGTTGATAAAGTATCATATAAAGTAAAGATTAAGTAATAATTCATCGAATTAAGAAATATAAAAAAGAGAAGAATCATAATAATCTTTGGATATAAATAGCGAAATCAAGTTAAAATAAATTCAGTTCTAATATTGTCATTAAAGTGCATTCATCATTGTTGTGAAAGTTCTTCGCTAAAATGTCGAATCTTTGGAGCATAATCGGATTAAAGAACGTATTCAGCACAGTTCCGATCACTCTAAATTATGGAAACAACCTGGTGGGACGTAGCAGCGAAGCACGAGTTAAATTGACATCAATGTTTGCATCAAGGAATCAATGTAGCATTCTTGTAAGCCAACTGAACATCTATATCATGGACTTTTCAACCATCGGAACATATGTAAATGGTCATCGTTTGTCTCCAGCTGATTTGGTTGCTTTAAGAGAAGGTGACATAATTACGGTCGGACTCACTGCTGAAGCAGCATTTAAACTGGTTGCAAATCCAATGGAAATCATCGAAATCAGCGATGACGAGCGAAGCGACGGTTATTGCACTGACCCAAATAATAGTTACGAATGAAAACAATAACAAACGAAAAGTGATGACCACACAGCAATTCAATGACCGCTTTAAATTTAAGTAGGTAAATAAAAAAAAAAAGGTAGTACGTCGCGAAAATCCAAAATAAATCGATTAAATTCACTAAATGACTCGAAATCAAATTTAAAAAAAACTTGACGTTAATATTTGACGAGCAAAAGGCAATTACCAGGTGTATGCATTAGTTCTTAGCGTTTAAGTCAATAGATGTCGCCAGCTGTAAATAATTCACTCAAACTTTTGACATATATTGCGTTTTATTCTACTGACATAAGGCTTCAAAAGTGTGTATATCATTTGTTCTGAAAGTAAAAACATCTTATTTATTTTTGCGATCAAAAATGTCGAAAATCGTCCCTTCAAAAGACCATTTGCGGAACGTGCTATTATTTCTGTTTCATTGGAAGAAATCGGCCGCCGAAAGTTTCAGAACTCTTGTGGAAGTTTACGGTGACCATGCACCATGCACTGGCTGAATCAACATGCAGAAATTGGTTTAGTAAGTTCAAAAGTGGTGATTTCGATGTTGTTGATAAAGAACGCTCTGGTCAACCGAAAATCGTCGGCATGAAAGAAAGTCTTTTTTCCATCGAATCGTTACGGGCGATGAAAAGTGGATTTATTTTGATAATCCAAAGCTCGAATACGAATATTACGACCCCGGTACACCCGCTAAATCAACCGCCAAACCGAATCGCTTCGGAAAGAAGGTAATGCTGTGCATCTGGTGGGACCAGAGAGGAATCGTCTATTCTGAACTTCTGAAACCGAGTGAATGACCAATTTGAACCATGCATTGATCGAAAAACGACCGGAATGGGCCAGAAGACACGGAAAAGCAATTTTGCTCCATGATAACGCTCCGAGTCATACCACAAAATTGGTCAAGGAAACCATAAATGCGCTGAAATGGGATGTGAATCCGCACCCGCCGTACTCTCCAGACCTGGCCCCGTCTGACTACTATTTGTTTTCGGCGATGTCAATCGCATTGGCTGGTCAGCACTTCAATGAAGTTGAAGAAGTCGAAAATTGGCTGATTTCATGGTTTGCCTCAAAAAATGAAAAGTTTTACTGGGATGGTATCCACGAATTGGACAAAATATGGGAAAAATGTGTCGCCAGCGATGGCAAAAACTTTGAATAACATGGTTATACAATTTGATATGTAGTTTTTCCTTCAAAAATCAATAAAAAACGCTAAGAACTAATGCACACACCTGGTACATTGAATCAATCGCGTTAAAATTCCGAAAAAATCTCTTTAATTCACGATAAGACACGAAAATAATCACAAAAATACCGAATGAAATAAATTATTTACGATAAAAAAAATCCACGGTAATAGTTCACGATATTCATTAAATAATTCGCGATTTTGGATAAATAGACAATTGATGAAATTTGAGAAAATTGACTATTACCATCCCCCTCTTGAGGGAGAAAACAAATTACTATGAATTTGATTTTAAAAAGATCAAAAAAATCCAATGTTCATGATTGGAATTCGTCTTTAAGCACGTTTCGGTTAGTTTAAGGAAATTATAATTAAGCACGTTAGGATGTTCGAAATGATTAAGTGTTTTCTAATAAGCACGTTAGGATGTTCAGAATGATTAGGAAGCTTCTGTATTATCACGTTTAGGGCAAAGTCCATAATCGTAGGATAGTATATATACCAGATGTAACTTCTTTTCAATCAGTACTCAATAAAGTTCTTTGAGAACATAAGCTAGCTCTTGTCTCAATATCCAAAATCTCAAAATAATTCCTTTAAATGGCTTGAAATCTCATGAAGGTTGATTGTTGTTCACAAAATTTCATTTTAAAATTAAATTCCATTTAAAAATTCAAAAAACTAAAACAATTCCCATTCATTTGGGACTCACTGTACATGTGGCCAAAATTTTTAACCACCGTGTACATTTGTGTACAATGACAAAGCGAAAAAAAATCAAACTAAACTTGAGGTTATGTTATGTTCCCGCTAACTGAACGAAAATTTTCTCACAACAATCAAATTCACTTATTTTCACTATTTTTCTCTCTAAATTTGTCACTGAACCACTTATTTCTTAAAAATAAACAATTAAAACTAAATTAAATATTTTTCGGTTGCTTTTGTGCCGAAAAAAAATAAAAAATGCGCTAAATCGGTATATTACGCACTTCGGGCGCCAATTTGGAGTGTTAGAAATTGGTGAAGGTCGTCAATTCCATAACAAGCCAATTAAATCAAATATGTTTGAGCTTAAAATTAGGCCGGCAGTGTGCCGAATGAGTTGGTGACGGTATAATAGACGTCGTCGAACCAAATCCGCTTGTCTCAGCCACGAGTTGGAATCCAAAATCAATTGTGTGCAGACTTACTTTGTACTGGTAATCAGGTGTGGACGACTTGAGAATAAAAAAAAATGCACTGTCCGTATCCGATTAGACTTAAGATTACTTTTATTGTAGATTCCGGTAACAATTGGGCTGTTTACTGGCTTTCAGCTGCCTTTAGCTTCGT
>GL502570.1:23781-41006 GCA_000149185.1 Mayetiola destructor
TTGTAGTGACATGAGCGGGTATCGATAGACATTTGGGTGAATAACTATGATGGTCTAGATATTTTATTGATAGTTGTGTTTATTATAACAATTGTTAATTATAATTTAGGCTAAGAATATAAGGCTAAGACTTAATCGCGAAACAATTGAATGTTATTGAGAATGAATGTAATTAAAGACTAACTTATGGTTCCGCTAATATGCATAGCGGAGGTGTTCGATATGAATTGTATGAATGTCTGAACGAATGTATATGTGTGAATGAGTGTAACTAACTGTGGATGATTATGAATATTAATTATGTTATCGGGATATTAGAATATGCGTGCATGTTGTCTGTAGTTGAGAAGTGTATAAGAGTAAAGGATCCTTTACAAGGTGATCGTATGGCTGAACCGTGTACATTATCCCCCTCCATCAAAAATGAATTTTGATCTGTGAGAAATTCTTTTTGTGGAAATAATAATATTTTCAATCTTATTAATTCAATTTTTCGATTTGTCTTTTCGCTAATCCTTAAATGTTATATGATTGTTTATATTCTCAGACCTAATTATTTTTTGTGTAAAACTATTGATTATTAAAATTTGTCCTTTTTCGCATTTGATTATTATTTCTTGATTTGATTTGTGTCGAATTTTCGTAACTGTTTTGTAGAAAATATTTTTTCTTTTGCCAAATTAAAGTGATTTTTATGAAGAGCAGCTTGAGAGATTCGATTCTGAATTTGAATTCACGACCAGATGTGGAATTTTAAGAAGAATGAACTGGTCAATTTCTAATCCTAACATATCCAGAAAAAGAACGTTTGATGTTTTTACTAAAAAGATTTGTTAGATATTCCGAAGTAAATTATTTCGATGTTATTTTGGTGGTTAGCATTTCATTTCCGAAACTTCATGTTAGTTTACAAAGGAATTGCTGAAATTATTCTATATCCATTTTTAAAGTAATGTTGTTTTTCGATGTATAATCGAATTTTTGATTTAATTGAAAGAAAACGAAATCCAAATGAAAGTGCTAGGGTCGAAAGTCCATATTATGTTTTCAAAAAAAAAGTTAGTGCATTATTTTCAACCTCTATGTTTTGAAATTGACTGCAGATGGGTTTCTGTTCGTTCATTATCTTGAATGCGCAGTTTCTCTTCAGTTTTATCTTTGCTGAAATTTTTTTTATTAATTTTGTCCCATAATTCGTTAGATTTGGATTTTTTCGATGTGGTATGAGGCGAAATTGAATCCCGGGTTACAAATTTGACGTTGTTCGAGATTTTTTCGTAATTGGCCTCATCAAAAAAAGGTTCGTATTCGTTGTCTTCGATCTGAATATTATTAATGTCATTGGTCGGTTTATTACTTTCCGTTTGAAAAAAAGATTGGTTTTTAATTTTATAAGAAAGAATGTCTGTTTCCCCTTTAAATTGGTAGAAAAATTCCATCGGAGAAACGTTCCTGTTCGATGATTCGCTAAGCAAATTGTCAGTTGGTGCGTAAGAGTCTAATTCGTAAATCGTTCTTGTTTTTAAATCATGTATTAGAAATTGGTTTTGTATCTCATAAAAGTCGTCATCTTCGATCAAAATTATGCAAGAATCGTTATGGAAGTTGTTTCGTAATGTTGGAATTGAATTTGAAAGGTTTTCTTGCCCTCTATTTTTATTATTTGGTGTTTGATTGAATTCTGTAATAAATTTCTCATTCAATTTCTCAATAATTGTCCGACCCGTGTCATCTTTTCGAACTAGGGCTTCCTTGAAGGTTCCACTTGATGGAATGTTATTGTATTGTATAAATGTTTCATCTACCTTGGAAATATATTCATTTGTTGGGCCCTGAGAAAAACCCTCAAATGGTGTATTTGACGAATAATGGTCATTTACCGATGTATTCCCAGGCAGAGTTTTACTTGATGGATATGAATAATTGTTTTGGACCGTGTTCGCTAGAATAACTTGGTTTTCAATTGATGTGAAATTTGGAAATGGATGGAATTCATTTGATGGTACCTCGTATGAGCTTGTAACGGTATTTGTGGTCCATTTGACCGTGCAATTGGGATTTTCAAAAATTCGGTTATTTTGTATAATTTCACTTTTATTATTCGTATCGTTATTCATGTCATGAGTCGAGTCATATTGATTGGAATTGTTCGATTCCTCCGTTGGAAATAGTACTGACTTTAATTGGCAGTAAAGTTCATCGTTGCAATTTCCCCTTTGTATATTTTCTTTCATTTGTTTTAAGATGGATGACGTTAGATGTTGTGAATCTGTGTTTGAGATTGAATCATCGATGTTTTCCAATTTTTCGAATCTTTCGACAATGTCCGAATGTGTTGAGTATGAATGTGTAAACGCGTCTATATTTTCACCGTAATCTGATCTCTGCATTGTATTTCTCGCGTTGACCGTTTCCGTTGATGGGGGTAATGGAGGCCATGGGTGAGGAAAGTGATTATGCGACATTGTTTAACTCAATATGAACGAAACTGTTCGAATGCTACATTTTGTGAAATTATTTTCCAATTTGAGAAACAAAAAATCAACTTTATATGGTCAATTCTCAAACGTAATTAGATGATAGATTGTCAAATGTCACATTTTCACTTGATTACGAATCTTTTAACAACCTGACTACATAGTTCGATTGATCCAATAAACCGATGTCAGAATTCGTTACTTTATGTTTTTATTTGAATTTTGATCAAAATGTTGTTCTATGGGCATCAGTTGACTGAATTCACTATTCTTGAAATCTCTATAGTTTTTGGAACGATAATCGAAAATTTGGAAAAGAATTTAATTCAGTTATTGTTAACGAAAGTTAGAAATATTAATGTGTTAGCAAGGTAGAGGTATGTTGCCGATAAAATTTTAGTAATGAGAGACGAAATTTAAAATGCTTGGAAAATTTTGAAGGGTTGATATAAATGTATTGGTTTTTGGCTTTTCCTAATGTCAATTTAAATCAGGATGATAAATCTGACATGTTAAATAGGTATTTACGAACATTTGAGTTGTCATCAGAATATTTAACGGTGATTTGCTCCATTTGTGGTGTTTCTTCCATTCAATTATATTTACCCATGTTTCGAAACTTTTCTCATTTGAATATTTGTTTCGTCTTTTTTTTTTTTTTTTCTTTTTTTTTAAACCTTATTTCAATTATTATTCAATCTAACGATTCAAATATAGAATATAATGTAAATTAGTAACATAAAAAAATGTACGTATATGACAGAAATGTCTTGCCGAGATTTAGAGTTTATGAAAAAAATTTCGAAAGATTGAAATGAGTGTATTGATTCGTTTCTTTTGATTATTTCAAATATTAGTTCTATTGAATAGAATAGGTTATGGATAGTTAAAGTTCGTTATTGAATTTTGAAATTTCGGTTTGCTATAAATGTAATATTTCTCTTATCAAATATTATTTTCTGATGTTTTTTAAATTTTTCTGAATCTAACAGATTTGAATTGTTATGATTTTTTCAATTCAGTTTGAAGCATTAGTTAAATTATTTACTGAAATTTTGTTCTTTAATTGATTTTTCTTGAAAAGAATATGTTGTTTTATCTCATCTTAAAATGCTTGAGTATGAATAACTTTCTTGTTGCCGATTAGCGTTGGATTCCTTTTATGAATGGGTAGATGATGTCGACTGTCTTTTATTTCGGCATTCTTCAATGCTGGTGCTTTTTTCCTGCGGACTTACTGTAAAGAGTGATATTTTTTTTTCTTTTTTTTATTATTCGTAATGATTTTGTTTTAGGTTTTGTGAAAAAAAAAAATGATGTCCTTGAATTCTTTATGGTGTTTGTTCGAATGATGATTCGTTGATTTTTGTTAATTTGAAAATTTGTTCATTTCCATAACTTTGTATGTGGATGAGGGCTCCTCAAATTTAGTTCGAAACTAGAATGCTTTTGTTTATTGTTGAAATAATCATGCGTCCGTTTATTATGCAAAGAAAACAGAGGTGCGATCACAAAACACATTTGTCTTTAGCCCAGTATACGCTATTTTTTGTCTTTTTTTTTTCTCTCAATGAAAAAATGATTTAAAACGCACTGTTTTTTATTTTTGTTATTTCTTTTGAATCAATCGGGCAGAAATCGATATTTTCGAGCAATAATGATCAGATTTGCAATTAAACTAAACTATTCAAGTTTAGTGTATTAGTGTATGTTCATATGTTCGCGGATCGTTCGTACATCTTTGTAGTGAGATGTTTTTATGTTGAAATGTAATACTATGCTTTGTAAGGAACTTCGTTCGTTGTTTGTTTAATTTGTTCCTTTTTATGTGATTGTTCGAATAATTTGTATTTGTATTGTTCCCTCGCGCTTTCAACGAGGTATTTGCTATGTTTGAATATTAAATAATTAGAACGCGTGTGATGGTTTATTGCATGCGTGTGTAATTAGCTATATGTGTAGTTATGAACTGGTCGATGGCATATTTAAATTATGCTTTACTCTGATTCGTATATATGTGGGAACCATATACATATAACGGACACTCCGTTAGTTTTTCTCTGTTTTTGGTTTTTTTTTTTTTTTTTCGTTTAACTTGCGCGTAATGAAATTTTGATCATTCAGCAATGGTGTTAGTGTCTTAATGTTTTTGATGTCCGTAATGTATGCAATCCAAAGACTTTGATCCTATATTAACATAAACGAATAATTGACTGTACTTATAAAAATATGCAAAGTTCGCACTTTTCTTTCCGTGTCTCTCGTTATACGCTTGATTCCTCAAAAATGTTCACTGAATATTGTCATGAATGATTGCAATCATGAATGATTGCGATCATGATCTATATTTGAGGAATGTATTTGAATGACTGTACTTTTAAATTTGCCACTGTGCACTTTCACTTTCAATTGTTACGAAGTTCTTTTAATTTCTTAACTGAATCGGCACTTTCTCACGAAAACTTTAATATGTGTCTTATGAAATATTCTTTAATAAAATTGAATGACTTTTTTATACATGCCATTAATTCATTTTGAATTTTTCACTTTCACTATAGTCCAAGGGAATGGGAGCACTTTCAAATCTTTCAAATTTCCTTAAGATTGATCTCAATTTGATATTGAAAGAATTCCGTTCTTTATATTGAAATTGAAAGATTTTACCATCAATGTTCGATTCGCCACAAATGTAGTGGTTATTGAATGTCCAAAGATGCGAACGTAATGCAAGATATGCATTTATTCAATTACATATATTGATCGTTGATTGTTTTTGAACGTTCTTTCGTTTAATCATAATTTCTGTCTTTGATATTCAATTGTGTTCGAATGCACTTTATTTTGAGTAAGTTACTGTCTATAGGTTCAACGTTCAATTATTTTTGCTGCAATAGCGTTTTTTATTTTTCATTCATGAAACTTTTCGGAATACATGTCGTATGAAAGATTGGTTGATTTTGCTATTTGTGGTTTATTTAATGTATGACTTTCTGCACTTTGTTTATGAAGATTCGAAGCATTTAGCGTTCAAAATGTGAAATTCCGAAATTCATAAGATTTCAATTTAGCAAAGAATTTTCCTCAATTTTATCGAGAATGATCCTATTTTAAGATTTTGTTAATTGTTTGTTTTCTGTCTCATTTACTTTTGCACTTTGGTTTAAAAAGTTTGGGAGCATTTAACGCTCAAGCAAATTCTGGAATTCATTTGATTTGAATAAAGCGAAAAATTTCCCGAAATTTCGTAAAAAAAAGAGATCTTGCCGACTGCGCCAAAAAAAAAAACATTTTCAAGCATACCATCTCTTTGAAGAGTCTTTTTCTAATCCTAATATAGCTCATCGTTAGGTTAAGACAGCTTAGAAACACATTCTGAACATTTGACATTCATTTTAAAACATATTTCCTCTGCGTCTCATCAGTTGTGTTTCTTATTAAGTCGTAGGAGGAGACATTTTTCGAGATATTGTACACGGTTCAGCCATACGATCACCTTGTACGTTCCTTTACTCTTATACACTTCTCAACTACAGACAACATGCACGCATATTCTAATATCCCGATAACATAATTAATATTCATAATCATCCACAGTTAGTTACACTCATTCACACATATACATTCGTTCAGACATTCATACAATTCATATCGAACACCTCCGCTATGCATATTAGCGGAACCATAAGTCAGTCTTTAATTACATTCATTCTCAATAACATTCAATTGAATGGCACAGAATGAAAATGGTCCTTTTGAAAAGTGATACAAAGAAGTTGAACATAAAATATATGCTCTATTAGACTTGAACATGGAGAAAAAGATTTTTTAGAATTGAACATGCCATGTTCAACTTTAAAAAATCACTCTTTTCATGTTCAACTCTAATAAAACATTTTCTTCATGTGCATCTTTAAAAAATAAATTTTTTCATGTTCAATTCTAAAAAAAATTCTTTCGTTTTTTCCATCGCTTTCATTTCCAAAAGAATTGTATTGCATGGATTGATTATCAATCTTTTTGTTTCGTATGAACCAAACCTCTAACAAATGGTGAAATCTTCAGAAAAATTAACGAACACTGTGACGTCAGAGAAAAAGGAAATTTGAGAAGAACCGAGAATGTTCGAAAAGGTTCCAGAACCTTCGAGAACAATGTGACGTCATCCGAATTTATCCGAAAATTTTGGAAAAATGGAAAAAGAAAGAAATAAAAATGTGCGAAAGAGATGGAGACAAAACCAAAAGACAGCGATAGAAGAGTGCGAAAGAGATGGAAGATAGTGGAAAAGTGGCGGGTGGCGCCACCTGGCGAAAAAGTTTGTACTGAAGCCCAAATAGAAATACTACACCAGCGCCACCTAGCGGAAATTTTCGGAACTAAAGTGACAGCTGTCAGAAAAAGCGCCACCTGGCGAGAGAAAAAATTAAATTCGAAAAAAAATTTTTGAAAAAAATTAAATTCGGAAAAAATAATTTCGACTCCACCTAGTGATTTTTTAAAGTTGCGCATGAAAAAATGTATTTTTGAAGATGCACATGAAGAAAATGTTTTATTAGAATTGAACATGAAAAGAGTGATTTTTTAAAGTTGAACATGGCATGTTCAATTCTAAAAATCTTTTTCTCCATGTTCAAGTCTAATAGAGCATATATTTTATGTTCAACTTCTTTGTATCACTTTTCAAAAGGACCATTTCATTCTGTGCCATTCAATTGAATGTTATTGAGAATGAATGTAATTAAAGACTGACTTATGGTTCCGCTAATATGCATAGCGGAGGTGTTCGATATGAATTGTATGAATGTCTGAACGAATGTATATGTGTGAATGAGTGTAACTAACTGTGGATGATTATGAATATTAATTATGTTATCGGGATATTAGAATATGCGTGCATGTTGTCTGTAGTTGAGAAGTGTATAAGAGTAAAGGAACGTACAAGGTGATCGTATGGCTGAACCGTGTACAATATCTCGAAAAATGTCTCCTCCTACGACTTAATAAGAAACACAACTGATGAGACGCAGAGGAAATATGTTTTAAAATGAATGTCAAATGTTCAGAATGTGTTTCTAAGCTGTCTTAACCTAACGATGAGCTATATTAGGATTAGAAAAAGACTCTTCAAAGAGATGGTATGCTTGAAAATGTTTTTTTTTCCGAATCATCTAGACCCAAACCAACCCAAATTTACTGAATAAGTTTGATTCAATGTAGGAAAGGTCTCCAACATTGTTATAGGACATCATGGTCTATATATAAAAATTACCATAAAGTATGTTTAATCCATTCAGCTGTGAAAATTTATGCAGGGGGGATAAAGTTGAGACCCTCTCGAGCAAGCATGCAAAATATCCCATCGGTATTCCAGATAGGAACGACAGTATTCCAGAACGATTTGTATAGAGCATCATATTCTTCAACTCTTTTTGTGTATTTTCGAACCAATTTCGATGATGTATGGCTTAAATGAAATGTATTTAACGTCCCCTTAAAGACTCTTCAAAAAAAATGACGATAGGGCAGTTCCCTATTGGAAAAATCAAAATCAAATATGGGCAAGGGGAGGAGTATGTTATGTGGTCGGAAATCGACAGACTAATGATGCCATATGAAAGATGGGGTCCTCAATTGGGAGATCACCTATAGACCCCAACATCCTTGACCCTTTGGAGCCGATTTTCCGAGCCAAGGGGGATAACAATTAAATTATCATCAAAAGAATTAAAGCGTGAAGGGGGAAAAGTTGTGTCATGAAGTGTGCATTGCTAATGTCAATGAAATACAGAGTTCTGTAATCGAAATATTAATTTTTTTTGGATAATATGAAAAGACCAAGCCAATCGAGCGGAGTTTCTATTTTTCGTGCCCGAGCGAAGGGGCTGGCTAGTTGTGTATGGTAATATGTCATTGTGATCGGTAAACGATCTAGCTGTGGTGTCATTTGGCAAAATATCTCTATTTTTCGTTTGCAGAAAAATTGGCAACTTGTGATACATGCCATGCCATGTCTTGTATTGAAACTGTGTGTAAAAATATTGACGAACAAGAAGAAAACATCAATCGCCAGTTGAGAACAGAAAAATATCCCAATCTGCGAATGTATTGCTTGCACTTGTTTTTTGTATAGTTTCTATTTTTCGACAATACCTTTGGACTCACTCAGCCCAATCTTGACCACGATCCGGTTATAGTTTGGGTTTGATGTTTGCTTCATTTCGATTTACTGGTGAACTTAGTTGTTCTTAGTGATTTGGATTTTATTATTGTGGTGTTCGTAATCATGAATGTACGGATGATGTGACAGGCTCTCTGTAACAATGGAATTGTTATGACTTACTTGGTTTAAGACAAAAAAGACCACATTTTTTTCTTTCGGCTTAAATAAACTGTATGAATGTATCGAAATACCATAGCCATAATACCATTGGTCTTTAAAGTCAAAATGCCTATTTTAACTTTGAATCCCCGATTGAAGGGTTAAATTAAGGGCTAAGGGGTAAACTAATGATTGCATTCGATAGAGCATATTCGATTTAGGAAGGGGTCGTAAAACATATAAAGAGGAGTAAACCCACCTCGGAACCATCAAAATCGAGTTCTGATTGAATGAGTGTGATTTTTGGAGCATCGGCGGAAAATAGAAAAATGGCCATAATTCGAAAAAACTTCAGTTCACCTATGCATTTCTAAGCGGATTTGTAGGGTTTTCGATGCCCTGAATTCAAATTTTTAGGTCCCGTTCGTGTTGCAAAAAATTTCTTCAATTTTGTAACACTGTGAAATTAAAAAAAAAAAAATCAAAAAACAGATTGTCCTTCAACTCAGTTTGTGGATCAATTTGTGAAGCGAGTTCGTAAAACTGGACCGTTATTGGACAAATGTAGTGCATATAACACTATAATCATAACATTCATGCGGACATTGTAATGCGCGCTTAGCGCATGCCGCATTTACGATATGTAAGCGCTCTCGCGCCTACGAGGTTTCCTTATTGATTGCATTTGAATAAAGAGACAGATTTGTTCGTACACTCACACCAGTCGGTCTCTATTTTTATTAATTAATTAAAACCGGATTCACTCAACAATGTAAGTACTGTTCAAACATTATATGGCGATCCCGATCTTCGATCTTTCGGGTCAATTAAATTAACAGTAAGGTGAAAGTGTTCGGAATATTTTTGTGCTCCCAAAATGGGATCTAAAGAGTCTAAACAACAGAAAAATGAAAATCCCGGAAACAATCAAAATATTAACCATATCGAAGCACGAGTTGAAAACACCGTTGAAGTGCATAATAATTCGACAGACGTAGAAATTATTTTACTTTTTATAATCAATGGTTGCGTTCTAACCGGATTGTTTTTGAAGTTAATCAAAACATATAATCGATTGATCCGGAAAAATGCTTTAAAAGCGGCAAAATCCAGAATGTCGGTGGACAATTTATAAAAAAAAAAATCAAGACATTCAAATCAAAAAAAAAAACATTTCGGAACTCAACGGACAAAGACAAAGCAAAAGAAAGAAAAAGCAAAACAAAATAAAAAGTGTTTTAAAACAAAATCAACATAAAAACAAAAATTTGTTAGACAACGAACAAAATTTAGTTCCGAAGAAGAAATTCAAAAATGTGAAAGACAATAATAAAGACAAAATATAAAACAAAAAAAACTATTTTCAAAATGGAAGTGTTGAGTGTAGCGTACATTATATTCCTCATTCTAATTGGAATCATAAACATTATAATTCAATCCTTCCGATTATCGAAATTGTTGAAAAATAAATTAAGAAGTGAACTTTTTCGCGCTCAACGACACCATCAAAATCGTGATATTGGGTTTTATGCCAGAGTAAATATGCGCATGAATAGAAAAATATGCGTAACAACAATAATAACCGTCCACACAACAATCTATATTGAAATCATGGACAGGAAAGAAAACGGTTATGAAATCATAGATTTAAAATCAAAATCAAATAAAATTCGAAAAAAAGACATTTAATTTAAAATCAAAATCATTAATCGAGAAGAAAAGTATTCAACGAACAAAAAAAATTTTGTCATCGAACAAGCCACAAGTGAAACGTGACCGAGGCAGCGAAACAACGAACAATGCAGAAACAAAGAAGGAAGACAAAACAAACAAGCTACAACGTGAGTTCATACTTTCATATGGACACGAAGAAAAAAGCACACATAGGAATCAGTTTCATTCCTTCACATAGATGACATTTGGTTAGTTTTCGAACGATTTTGGCACAAAAAGTGAAACCCAACCACAATCGTTCGATTTTGCAAATTTTATACTAAAAATGGTTAGAACTCAGAATTTTTGAAAACTTTAATGTCTGACTTTTTCAAATTATTATTTTGTTATTCATTTATGAATAAACACTAGAATAAGTATAAAATTCTACAAAGTGAATTTGATTTTAAATTCAATGATAAAACTATTTGAAATTTTTAGAATTTTTATATTTAAGAAAAAGATTGAATATCAGACATTCAAAAATCAAAGGTTTCTAACTATTTTTAGTAAAAAATTTGCAAAATCGAACGAATTTAGTCATAGGCGTACTCAGAAACTTTTGAAGAGAAAAAAAGGAGGACATTTGCAGCAAAAAAGGAGGACATTTGCAGTAAAAAATGAGGGCATATTTTATTGAAAAATGATTAGTTACATATTACCACAGAGCGAGTGCATTCAGTATTCTCCATACACTCAAAAAGCACAAGCCTCAACGCCGTCTTTGGTGTGGTGGCAAACCAACACTGCGCAGATATTAACAGATAAAATAATACCCAGTAAGTGCATAGATGTCGCTAGTGGAAAATAAATGCACGCGACCTGTGCATATTACATATTTTATTGAGAAATTAATTTTCTGGGATTTGCACATAAAAATACGTAGACATTAGCCTTGCCCAGAAAAAAAGTGTTAGGAAATTCGTTGTCGTTGTCGTCGTCGGCACATATGTCTTGTTAGCACGATAGCGGTTCTGGAATGCATAAATGTGTCTGGTTTTATAATTGAATATTGTTCGGGGCGTCTCACAGATGAACCCTATTGATTTTGAGCTTAATAGAGAAAGTTCCACGATTGCTATGAGCCTGTCACACCACATTTTTTTCCAAAAAAAACCGAAATTTTTTGAATTTTTTTTTTGCCAATCGATTGGAAATCGTCTGAAACGCATAAAAAAAACATTAAAAAATAAAAAAAGTAAAAAAAAAAATACCCAAAGGGTCCCCCCTTTAATTTTTTTTCTGTAATTCCGTCCCCACTTTGAATGAGTTTTTGACTAACTTCTAGTGGTCGGATTAAGTTGAAACTTCGGATCTATCCGTTTCATGCGAAAAATAATCGATTGGGGGGGGGGGGAATTTGGAGGGGGGCACCCTTGGGGTATGGGGGGGGTCATATCTTGAAACTTCGGATCTTTATGTTTTGGTCGATTTGTCATTGATTGGGGGGGGGGGAGGGGGCAATGTCAGAATGCTACCTATTCAATACATTGGTTTTATTTCAGTCAAGCCTATTGAACTTATAAGTGGTGACATCTAAGGACAATTTCTGCAATCAACCATTTGACGTTATTTCATTTCAATTCTATCGAGCATGATATAAACAAATTATATCTTAAATCAAAATAACAAAGAGAAGAGTGTAAGTGGAATGTGAATGCGAATTCATTTATTTATCAAATGTGAATGCGAAAAAAAAGTATATTTAATAAAGAAATAAGACTGAAAAATGTGCAGGAATAAAAAAATGCTCGAATTAAACATGTTCAATGTTCAATATCTTTGAGTGATGTGTATGGTTGAACACGATGTTAATATTTTATGTTTTTTGCCCGTTTCTGTTGTGATGATGTGATTAATTGAATTCATCAAAACGTCCCACCCATTTTTTTACAGCTTTGTTCCAATTGCGGCTTGGAGCTGGCGAGCCAATGCGTTCGTCATCACCTACCACAGGTGCAATGTTTTCTTGGTTTCTAATAGAAGCAGCTGGTAATTCGGCAATGGAAACTCGTCGATTTTCGACCTTTTGAGACATATAGTCACCTTCACTGTCTGATTCCCAAAGTGTTGACAACGATGGTCTGCGCTGACAACTAACTGAAGATGCTCGTGGACGGCCTTTTAACGAAAATGAAATATTTTTTGTTCGGCGGAACGGATCAAACTCGTTCAAAATACCACCTTGAACAATGATTGAGCCACTTGGGCGTGGAACTTTTTCAAGGTTATCAGATGCTCTTTCTATAACTTTATTTTCTACAGAAAACATCATTCCACCTGCAACAGATCCACGTCTATTTGCTATTTTCTTTGGTGGTTCGCGAAGCGGCAAAAGTTGAGGTAATGGGCGCTTCGGACGGCTTACGTCAACCAATGTTTCGTTAACTTGCATCGGATCATTGGTTGTCAATTCATGTGAACCATTTTCCATATCCAATGTTGGAACTTGAATTTCATCAATCGTGTTCAATAGCTCTGTCAATAATGGTTGTTGTACTTGACCGTCGATTTGTTCAATCGGTTGCACCTCAAGTGGCTGTTGTGATGGCCCCGCTTTTTGATTCGATTTTGTTTGGTTATTTATTTTTTTTAAATCGAAATGTGTTTCAGTGGATCGTAACCAATCTAAAGCTAGAGAGCTATAGCTGCGGGGCAAACGAACATAGCAGTCTTTGATTTTGAATCGAGCCAACAACGATGTTTTGGAACGTGTAACTACGGGGAAAATATTGTAAATTGACACGATCTTAATAATGTGAATTTGAAAGCATTTTTCGAACTATTTTTGCTTACCCATTCTATCGCCCAAATAACGCTTTCCGATTGCAATTTTGCCTTTCGACAAACGGCAATAGAACGTTTTTCCTTCTTCACGTTCACGTTTTGATTTTTTCGTTTTCTTGTCGACTGTTTTGCCCTTTTTGGTTGGTGCCATTTTTATTTGCTTTGCTTTTCTTCTTTTCTCAATATTATACTTTGATTAAATCGTTCGAATTTATGATAATTGAATTGAATTTCAAGAAAATTTGAAACTTATTGAATTACCAAACGGAGAGACCACACAAAGTGCACAAAGCATGTACAATGACTGATGAAGCGGGCGCGAAAATATTGACCGTTTGGACCACACACACTGCAATGCGTAAAAGAATCAACGCCTAATGAATGCTATACAATACCATTGCAATAAAAAGTCAAAGAAAGTGTGCATCCATTGTGGTGGTTGACGATTGACGATTTTCAATTTTTCATCTCTGTCCCCCAGTAAACCAAACGTATGCATAAGATGAGTTCGAACATTTATGCATATTTATTTGACGAAATCACCTCGAAATGTGTCAAAAATATGGCCATTATGATCGCATTGAATGTATTTTATCTTATGTTTCATTCGAATTCACGAGTCATTCGATTACTCTTGGTACAAATACTGTCGATACTATTACAAAGTCTTTCATTGTTGAAAGAGGCTGTAAGATGTTATGATTCGCTTTTAACCGCTTTGAAATTTAAAAAAAAATTTATAACAAAATAAATAAAATCATTTTACATGAATTCGAAAAAAATTAAATATTGTTTGGTTGCCTCATGTGAGCATAATTTGGGAACCTGTGAAAACATTCGAATGTTTAGGTAATATTCCTGCGGTCTCATTATTTTGTTTTAAACAAACGTGATTTCAGCCATTTTTCTCTAGACCTCCCAGAATCAAGGCAATTTCAGAAAAATGGAATCAGGCACTTAAATTAGATGAATCAACAGTGTTACATGGATTAATTTGCATAAAACATTTTAAAGACCAGGATCTGAAAAAATGTGGCGATAAAATTCAGTTGTTACCGTACTCAATACCGAGCATTTTCAATCCAAAAAAGCAGAGTGAAATAGATGCGAATATTGATGAAGGTTGTGAAGCTGATTCTGTTTTTGATGAATTGAGGCAGATCAACATCAGTGAATGTAGCGAGCTGAATTCGGAGCTGGGGCAGGAAATAGCGGCCATTTGCCAAATTTGTGAATCGAAGAATAATTTGATAATAAAATACGAAGCCGAAATACTTAAACTTCGTCGAGCTCTGAAAAAGGCACAAAATAAGGTTTATTATTTAGAAACTACCAAAGCAAAATTCAAAGATTCAATGGAAAAGCTGAAGGAACAAAATTTATTAGACAAGACACTGTATTCGAATCTAGAGGTTTGTTCTTTAAATTTGAATTTTCGAACGAGAAAATCATAAACTAATTTTTGTTTTCCATTCAGTCATTGAAAAACGATGAATTGCTTCGAGTTTTGCATGGTGGTATCAAAGGCAATGGAAAATATTCGGAAAATGTTCGGCACTTTTGTCTAGCCATGCATTATTATAGTCCTCGTGCCTATGAGTTCATTCGGAAAACTTTCCACAATCATTTGCCACACTCAAAAACTATCCAAAATTGGTATGCCAATTCCGACATTCGCGGCGATCCAGGTATACAGGAATATAATATCGAACGCCTAAAAAATATCTCGAATGGCTACAAAAAAGAGCATAAAACCCAAATATCGGGTGTGGAAATGAATAATGTCGATTTTTTGGCTTTAAGAAAGCATTTATTTCAATAACAAGATTAATGAACAGATTATCCAATATATTGCCCATCGTTAGCTATGACTTCCTCCCATCTTCTCGGAAGTTTATTGATTCCTCGCTTAAAGAAGTCCTCATCTTTTGAGGCAATCCAGTCGTCGACCCATTTTCGCACTTGTCCGACATTTTCAAATTGTATATCAGCCAGGCTAATTTGCATCGATCGGAACAAATGATAATCAGAAGGAGCAAGGTCTGGAGAGTACGGGGGGTGATCCATTTGATCCCAACCAAGCCTCTCTAATTTTTCTTTAACGATGTTTGCCCGATGAGGTCTGGCATTGTCATCGTGGAACAGAACTTTGTGGTGTTTTCTCGCTATTAATGGTCGTTTTTCGTTCAGTGCATGTGCCAAATTGGTCAGTTGGTGTCGGTAGCGATCAGTTGTGACCGTTTCATTCGGTTTTAACAGCTCATAATACACGACACCTGTCTTATCCCACCAAGTGCACAGCATAACCTTCTGGCAATGAATATCGCGTTTTGGGACTAAAGTGGATGGTTGCCCTGGATCAACATATGATGCTTTACGTTTAGAGTTATCGTAATGAATCCATTTTTCATCGCTAGACACAATACGATGCAAAAAACTATGTTCTGCAAGATGTTTTTTGCATGTTTCGATTCGATCTCGAAGTTGCTGTTCATTCAGCTGATGTGGGACCCATTTTCCTAGCTTTCTAATCTTCCCCATTGCATGTAAGCGATAACCAATGGTTCTTCGGTCAACTCCCAATTCCCAAGCAAGTTCTTGTTGCGTTCGACATGGATTTTCATCCAATAATGCTTGCAATTCTGCATCTTCAAACTTTTTTTGGCCCACCTGGTCGTTCTTTGTCTTCCAAGCCAAAATCACCATTTCGGAAGCGTGCAAACCATCGTTCACAAGTTTTTTGAGTTGGAGCATGTTCACCGTAAGCTTCTAACAACAATCGATAACTTTCAGCAGCCGTTTTCTTTGCATGAAAGAAGGTTACTAAAAATCCCCGCAAAACAGATGCATGTTCGATGCAATAAAAAACTTTGTTGTTTACACTTCAACGAAATGACAAATACTGAAATGTTTAGCCTAATGACAGACAAAAAAAAAAATGGCCGCGATGTGCTCCGATGCACATAACACTAGTTACGCCATCTGTTATTAAATCGACATTATTCATTTCCACACCCAATATTATGTAGTCTGGTATTCGACGAAATCAGCTTACGGAAGCAAGTTTTCTGGTCGATCGATCAACTTGAGTGTGTTGGTTATGTGCCACAAAAACAATCCGAGCAGGAAGACCAAAAAACTTCCATAATAAATCAAGCGATTGTATTTACTCTTAATAGTGTCAATGTTAACTTCGAATACCCAGTTGCATATTTTTTGATTGATTCATTGGATAAGGAGCAAAGGAAAAATTTGCTGATAGAAATCATATCTGCCGTGACTGCATGTGACATAAAAATAACAAACATAACATTCGATGGACTAGCCAGTAATATTGCAATGTGTGAACTGTTTGGTGCTGATATGAATGTTAATTCTCCGTCGTTTCAACCATTCATTGCTAATCCAGTAAATAATGAAAAAATCTATATCATTTTGGATCCATGCCACATGGAAAAGTTAGTCAGGAACACGTTAGCAAACAAGAAAGTAATGTTCAATAGCAGGAACGAAAAAATTGAATGGAAGTTCTTCGAATCACTGTATTTATATTCAAGAGAATATGAGATGAAAACACATAAACTAACTAAAAAACATTTGCAATGGAAGCGAAATGCAATGAATGTTCGTTTGGCGGTCGAAACGTTAAGCCAATCGGTAGCAAACTCCATGAAATATTTATCGGAACAAAACCATCCAGATTTTCAGAACGTTGGCGCAACAATCGAATTTATTCAAATTATGAACAAATTACACTGTAAGGTGATGAAAATATCACAGCTAAACGCCCGAACACGTAAACTTAATTTTGGGCCCTAGAATCCAGTGGTGCCAACCGTTTTTCTAGATCAGGTCAAATTACCGAGATAGTGTCAAAAAATGTCAAAACGGTTCTAATAGGCTTAAAATCCGTTTCAGGACCTGGAGAT
>GL502578.1:12714-28958 GCA_000149185.1 Mayetiola destructor
CTCATGCATCAAATCTATTTGGCATCGAGCTGTCAGGTGGAATAAATCCTCAAGGGTCTGACACTTCCTCATTTAGTCGTGTAAATCACAAACAAAATGATTCTGTGGACTCAGAAAAAGCATCAACATCGGATGGAGGCGAAAGTAAGTTAAATGACGATTTGATTCAACCCTCAATTGTTGAATTTTAAATAAATATATAAATAGCTAATTTGTTAATCCGTTTGTTTCAGAGCTATTTGCCGGTATGATTGAGGTTGAACCCATTGATGTTCTGTTCGATGAAATATCTGAGCCCGATCCAAAACGAATCTGTAATGAAAATGGTAGAATTAGTGGTACCGTATCGTCGGCAAATACTAATCTCGTAAACGAAAGATCAGATGAACCGAATCGTGACCGACAAAGTTTTACGAACAATCCTTTGGTTAAGCGATCAAGCAAAAGAGTTAAAAATTCTGATGCCAATTATAAGCCACCAAAATCGTGGAATAAGGGAACGATCCCACAAAAACGTTCACGCCCTCAGCGAGCCATACGTATGCCATAGAAACTAGAAGTGTATTACTCAGGCAACGAATATGATAATATCATGAGCAAATTTTGACTTAAATTAATGTTTTCCATGAAAACAAATATATTTTATAATTGTTGATTTTTATAATATGCAGAGGAAATTCAATTGATCTTTATGGTTCATAGTTCATAGCTTAGATCATTTTAAATTCCTATAATGTCTGGTACAAATTTCAATTTCAATCATTTGTTGAGGAAAATTCTTTTTGTTCTCTTTGTTCTTTATAGACAATTGTCAAAAACATCCAATAAAACCAATCGAATACATAATGCTCACTTTTTGTGTGTTTTCTCTCTCTATCTCTTTCATTCTTTATGTGTTTGTGACATGTCTGTGTGATGTGCTATTGAGAATCAAAAACTTAAGACTGCGAACAGAGAGAGCTGAATGTCCAAAAGAATTTAGACACATAAAGATTAGTTGAGCGATAGACTATATACAGTGCACAAGTGCACACTGCTTACACAACAGAGAACGTAAACGCAAATCAATTAAATTTCAGTTTTTCTTAAAAAAAAGGACGCTTAAAGTTCTTCATTTGAAGATTGAATATAAAAATTTGCAAATTATTTTAGTTTGGTGTTTTTTTTTGTATTCTCACTTTGAAAATGTCAGAAGACGAATTCTATTCAGATTCGTTACAGATACCACAAAAAAGATCATTTTCTGCAGAAAATGATGATGAATTTTCTGTGGCACAGATCGACGCTCATACAAGCAAAAAAAATATGCGATATAGCAATTGAGGCAAGCCAGAATGATGAAATTCAACGATATCAGTTTGCAGAAATATCACTGAAACCAATTCGAAAAAAATCCGATGGTGACGTTTGGAAGTATTTTGGCACAGCGCATAAAAACGACAAACTTATCCTGGCGCTTGAAAACAAAATAATTTGCAAACAATGTTTTGAAAAACGAGTATGGAAAAGGTAAGACTGCTTAAAATTTGGGAAAAGAATTAATATGGTTGTTTTTGTTGTTCTCGATATGTCGTTCTCGATATGCGATAATCGATTGCTGATTTCTGTTTTTAATTATTCTACAGTTAACATTTATTTCACTTTTTATTTGAAGTTACTCGTCCACCACAAGCGTAACGAGTTTAAGCACTCATCTTCAAAATGAGCATTCTTATGTGCGCACCGGAAAGGCTGTTGATGCGTCGCAAAATATATTGATGACATCGTTTTTCAATAAATTAAGTTCAACCGTTCCAGTTAAAAATCATCCAACAATAAAAACAAAAGAAGAACGCGAGCGTTTTGTTTTTTTCCGATACATAGTTATATGGATCTGTCGTGATCTTTTACCTTTCAATATGGTATGCGGCGAGGGATTCAACGTGTTTTGGAATAAATTCAATTTGAAAAAACATCTTACACTACCATCGAGAACTACGGTTGCCGGTCAAGCACTTGATGATGCTTATACGTGCATTAAACAACAGCTTCTTCATTGTTTGGAAGGCGCCCAAAAGCACGGGGCAATAACGTTCGACTGCTGGACGGATTCTCATCGTAGAACTGGTTATATAACATTCACATACCATTTTGTTACTAAAGACTGGACTATATTCAATACAGTTCTAAGGACATCATATTTTGAAGCCCCTCATAGCGCTGAACGTATAAAAACTGTGTTTAATCAAATGTTGATTGATTTCAACTTGCAAAATAAAAAGATTGTTACTGTAACTGATGGGGGCGCTAATATGAAAGCCTCTTGTAAACTGATTAAGATAAAGCGCCTAACATGCATCGCCCATCAAATAAATAGGCTGATCCAATTCGATCTCTTTAAAAAAAATGGAGAGAAGGTGAAGCCAATTTTGAATTTAATAGAGAAACTCCGAAAAATTCAGCGAACGCTCATATTCAAGCATGGGGAATTGAGCAAAATTTATAATAGAGATAAAAATGAGCAGATTTTTCTCTTACTGGAACAACTAGAGGTTCTTGATGAAGAATGGGTTGCAAGCGAAAAATATGTAGACACTATCGATAGCATCGAAAAATTGCAGAAAGAAAGCTTCAATGGTTTGAAGTCTTTTAGTGTGATTAGATGGAACTGCGTATATGCTTTGGCTCATTGCCATGATGAACATAAGAGCATAATTAAAAAATGTCTTGAGGATAATTATAAACATGATTTGGTTCTAAGCCTTGATGAAACTGCACTCTTAAGCGAACTAGTTAATCTTCTGAAAGTATTTCAAATTTTCACTAAGTTTATTCAAGGCAACGGATATGCAACGCAAAATCTTCTTCCGATATTTTATTCAGAGGTTCAAAGTTCACTGAAAAAGATTATTGAAGATTTTGCTGTATTCGATGGAAATTCAATGGCTGTGGCTGACGATGACGCTGTTGCTTCAAGTGAGGAACCAGTTATTATCACAGCAGCCAAAATACTATTGAATCATATCGATGAACGCTTGAAATTGTTACCTGAATCAATAGCAGCAGCTATTGTTGATCCTGCTATGCAACATCTTCCAGTCATTGACCAATGGCTCCGTAAAAATAGTGAGTACTTCATAGATCTTAATTTATAGGAAAGCTTCAGCAATATTCAAAAATTTATTGAATTTTTGTCTACAGACTTGACTAGGGCGTCAGTGATTCGAAAAGTATGTCAGGAGCTTGATATAGATATTGAATCTCAACCAGAAAGCAGTCAAAATCCAAACGAGGCAACTAATTCGAGCAATTCAACAGCTTTGGGTATCGATAAAATCGATAGCAGTAAAAAACCAAAGAATAGATTACATTTTTTAGAATCTTTATTACAATCTCACTGTCCGGGAGCAATACGATACAATAACACACTAGAATATGAACTTCAGATATTCAGAGAGGCGCCAACTTATACAGATGTTATTGAATTTTGGAGAAAGCACCATAAATCATATCCAAAAATGGCAGCATGTGCCAATGTCGTCCTTTTTCTGCCATTAACTACGAGCAAATCTGAAGGCGAGTTTTCAGTGAGTGGCTGTGTGGTTAGGAGCCGTAGGGCCGCTATAACCCCTACTCGAGTCGAAAAAGTGTTATTCGTGCATGACAATTTTCATCTTTTCGAAAAATGACGATTTTGAACTTGAATAAGCAATAATTATTATTACATTGCTTGATTAAATTTGATTTGTAGCTCATTTCATTGTTGTATTTGTTTTTATGTAATTTGTTGGTAAATTAAAATGGGAAATGTGAGATATTAAATCGGAAAATCCTCATGAGATCATTTTGTTTTCATTATCAAGGATGAAAGAGTCGGAATGAATACTATTATAGTATTGTCATTATCCCGATGTTAAAACTGAAAACCAAATGAGAGATAGGAGCATTTTTAACCTAAAGTTGCGTACAGGCTAGCATGTTGTTTTTGTTATGAATTCATTTTTCATATTGTCAGAGAGCCACATGCCACAGTCCGATGAGTGATGAGAAAAATTCAAATAAGAATGTGACTTTTTTGTATAGTACACGAAATGCCACGCACTTTCTATTTTCGGCCACAGACTGTAAAACAGTTACAATTCAATCAAAGCCCATTTGAATATAGAATATTGAATTGCGCATTAAATCTGCTGTATGCTGTATACTGTATACTGTATACATTGAATGTTTTTCATTGTCATTGTCTCGACGTTAAAATCAAATGACAGATAAGAAAATTGTCAACTTAACAAGGCGCACAGACTAAAATGTTATTTTGTTATGAATTCATTTTTCATATTCTTGAAGAGACACAGGCCACAGTGCGATGAGCGATAAGGAGAATTCAAGTAAGAATTTGACTTTTTCGTGTGGCGCACGCAAATCGACGCACTTTCTATTTTGACCACAAACTCTAAAACAGTTAAAATCCAATCGAAGCCTATTTGAATATTGAATATTGAATCGCGCATTAAATCTGCTGTATGCTGTATACATTGCATGTTTTTCATTGGCATTGTCTCGACGTTAGAACCAAATGAGCGATAAGAAGATTGTCAACTTATAGGTGCGCACAGACTAGAATGTTGTTGTTGTTATAAATTCATTTTTCATATTATCGATGCTCAAAGAGACACAGGCAACAGTGCGATGAGTGACCATGAGAATGTAAATTATAATGAGACATGAGACTTTTTCGGTTTGGCACAAACTGTTAAACAGTTACAATTCAATCAAAGCCAATTCGAATATTGGCTCAATTTTCAATGTTTAAACAAAATTAGGTGAGAAGAACGTAACATATAAATACAGCTAGCCGATGTTTCGCAAAGATTCTGGACTGGAAGCTGTGCGCATGACATTTTAGTTAGCACACATTATTTGAACATTCTTTGGATGAAGAGCACACATTGACTCAAACCAAGCAAATATCTAATTAAAAATAGATAAAGTGAAAAGGGTGAAAAATAACAATGGCACCTGGGTCTATGAAACATATTCGAAAAGACAAAAAAGTTAAAAAAGTCGACCAAAGTCCAGTGAAAAAAAGAATTGAAAAAAAACCAAATGCTCATTGTACACAGCAAATAGAAAACTTTGGACTTGGATCAGATTCATTAACAAAAAATATTCCGAAAACGAAACCATCTGTAAAACATTCAAAAGCTGTTGGATTGGTTGAAACAAAACATAATATGAATAAATTAAAAATTTTGAGAACAACAGATTGCTCTAAAAGTGATAGCTCATCATCATCACGCATCCTTCGAAGCGCATCACGCCAAATAAATTTACAGCAGGAAAATACTGGAAGCGAAAATCGCATATCATCTGAAGCGAAAACAGTTACTGAATCGATTTTAGATATAAAAGTCATATCAAATAATGGTACGGAAAAACAGGAGCTGGTAATAGAATCGAAACCAAAAGTACGGAAAGAGAAGAAAATCTCTAAATGTACAAAATTAGTGCAGCATTCAAAATTCGAACAGAATGATATTTGCTTTGCTAAGATGACTGGTCATGCACCATGGCCAGCACAAGTGAGTATTGCAATTTTTTCGATCATCATTTTAATGCACATGCTATGAAATACTTTTAATCGACAATACAATTTTGTTGTTTCGTTTTTTTTAGATTCTGGAAATCCGGGATGATAGTCCCCGTGTATTGGTATATTTTTTCGGTGACCGTAGAATGGGTCAAGTCTTCAAATCACAACTTTATGACTTTGAAACATATTACAAAGAAGAGTACCGTTATGATGACAGCAAAAAACAATCGGCCAAATCATCATTAAGACACAAAGCTGTTTTAGAAGTTTTGGTGCTTTTGGGACAAAAATAATGCCATAAATTTACGATTTCTATTATTTTGCATTTTCATGTATCTTATTCACTTGATTAAATAGCTTGGTTCATGCAATTAAACGTGTTTTTCTCGAAAAAAAAGATCTTTTATTTTTTTCGCTTGTTTTGAGTGTTGGTTAGTGTGCTGTTAAAGTTTAAAATGTGAAATACATTGGAAACATATTTTCTCATTACGAGTTCCGCATTTACATTGTTTGTATTTTATTCTACACATCTTTGACAGACAACAAGGAAATTCTGAAAATTTCAATCATTCCCAAACACAAATTAGGCACACAAAAATTGCAATCGCGCATAAAACATTGTAATGACGACAACTGAAGACTAACGAGATGAATGCGAAGAACAACACAGTTGTTGTTTTTGCGCATGTATTGAACATTGAACCGTACTGACACTTTGTGCGCATACTTTGAACAATGCTTGCATTAGTTTGTTGTTTGGATTATTTGTTTATGCCTGTTTCAAATTTTATATTAAAATATTCAAATTGATGTTGTCAAATTGGCCGAAATAGTAAATTTAATTGTTACGATATTAGAGCTCAAGTCAAAACTGATATTTGTCGTTTACATATCTGTAAGAGATTTAGACTGAAAACTGGAAAGTTGATGGAAGTATTTGTAGAACCAGTGGCGCCTTTGTCATTTCGTGAGAGAATTTTTTCCATGACATTTATTCCACTTACTAAATTGGCAAGTTGAGTTACTCATTCCAGTTTGAAAATAGAGTAAGTCACATCGCATTCTTGTACTAACTGCTCTACTAGAAGGAAGTAAAAAGCTGAAACTTGAAACATTGAAACATATTCGAGATAATTCGTTTGCAACAATTTGAAAAACATATAATTATAATCATTTTTTCCTCGATTTAAACGTAAGTAAATGCAACTTATTTTATTTCAACTGAATCGCGAATCACAAATATTTGGCATTCATATTACTAAGTGAAAATATCATTTTAGTTTACAACGTACATATAAAAAAAATAGAAAAATGGTCACATCGCTCATTCGTATTTCGCACTATTCCAACAACAAAATATTTTTTTATCCATTTTCGTGTTGAATAACGGAATTCAATGATACAGCCACATGCCTCGTGCTTCGTGCTATGTATGCATTAATATGCATTTCATGATACCCTGAGAACTGTGAATTAAAGTGCCAATTAGAATAATTTTCGTTTTAATAATGAATAATTTTCAAATTTTAAGTTTATTTGTCAAAGATCTCAGGTCCTTATTTTAATTTATTTTCTTCAATCTTTTCTTAGATGGATAAAGTTCCAATTATTGCTATTGATTTCGGTACCTCATACTCAAGCCTCGCATTCTTCAACAATGGAAATTTGGAGATGATAGAAATTTTGGGCAATGTACAGCTACCAATGTATATCGCATTCACCGAAACGGAAGTTTTATTTGGCGATGCTGCAAAACGTGAAGCAATCAAAAGCCCAAATAACACCATTGTCGACATCAAATATTTGATTGGTAGAAATTTTGATGATATTATTATCAAGAAAGGCATGCGGTTTTGGCCATTTATAATGAAGAATATCGACGACAAGCTGATGATAGAAGTTGAATTCAAAGGTAAAAAGAAACAATTTTTTCCGGAAGAGATTTTATCGCTTTTCATCACCAAAATGAAAGAGTGTGCCGAAAGTCATCTAGGTAGAAAAATTAAGGGCTTCGTCATAACGGTTCCGGCAAGCTTCAATAATGCGCAAAGACAAGCAATCAAAGATGCTGGCTCGTTAGCTGGTATAAATTTGTTACGTTTTATAAATGAGCCAACGGCAGCTGCCATTACTTATGTTTTGAATAATAAGATTCAAGAATCAAAAAACGTTTTAATTCTCAATTTTGGTGCAGACACACTCGATGTTACCATATTTGCAATAAGCAAAAATTACATTGAGGCAATTTCGACCGTTGGCCGAAACGTTGGTGGAAAAGATATTGATCAAATTATCGCTTCAAATTTGATAAAAACTATGGAGGTGAATGGCAACGCCTTCGAAAAAACAAACATCAACTGCGTCAATTTGCTAAACACAAGCAAGGAGGCAAAAGAGTGTTTAACGTCCTCGTCAACGGCTTTTATCAATTTCGAATCTATTAATGAATTAGATAATTATATTGTTTTCAAGTCGTCAATGAGCCGCCAAACGTTCGAAGAGTTGAACAAGGATCTATTTAATTCATTTTTAGTAATAGTAGAAAAGGCCATATATGATGCAAAAATTGATAAGGCAAACATTGAAGATGTTGTCTTGGTTGGTGGTTCGGCTCATATTCCAAAGTTTCGCAGCATTCTTCAATCGTATTTCAATGGCAACATACTGAACAGTTCTATTGATTCTAATGTTGCCGCTGTAACTGGTGCTGCTGTTTATGCTGCCATTTTGAATGGAGAACAAGAAAATGTTCCGAAACCTCTTAAAAATATGCATTTATTTGATATTACTCCAATATCCGTGGGAATCCAAACATTTGGGTATTTGAATAATATAGTCATACAAAAAAACTCAACCATCCCCGTTGAAGAGACTTTTGATTTGAAGTTGAATTTTCCAAGTGAGCCCATCAAATTGATAGTATTTGAAGGGGAAAATCCCATCGCGCATAACAACAATATTTTGGGAAAATATGAAATGAATGTCATCAAATCAGCCAGGTCAGCAAATATCATGGAAATTGAGTTTTCCTTTAAAATAGATGCTGATGGAATCTTTCATTTGTTGGCACGTGAAAGTGATCTCGGTGTTATTTTTGAATCGAAAGCTGGAAACATGAACATATGTCCGATATGTGACGGTATTGTTTTTAATGCCAAATATTGTAAAATACATAAGATGAACTGATTATAATTTCTTTTAAATCATTTTTCATTTTGCAATTTCAAATTCAAATCTACACATTGTAAATTATATTTAACAAATATCATAGCAACGAATTACATTACCATCTTGATAAAATTTAGAGATCAGAAATTTATTTCAATAAAATCATTTGCTTCACCCGAGTTTCTTTTTTTCCTCAATTTTTCAAACAAGTCCTAATAAAATCATGACAAAAGATTATGAAATTCATGAAAAGATATTATAGCCGGTTACAGACGCCACCGATAGATGGCAATGGTTGATATATGATACGCGATATCAACCGAATGAGTTCTACCGCTACCTTAAGATTTGCGGTTCTTATATTTACATCTGACATTTGTTATTCGATCATTATCAGAGACGCTTCACGTTACACTGTACGAACTAAAAAACACCGGCTCAACAAATTGATTGAATTAAAATATTTAAAAATGGGTAATTTAGTTTCGAAAACATTTGTTGCAATTAAAGAGACAATTAAAAGTGTGAAAAGGCGATTTAGATCATCCATTCTGTTCCAAGGTAAATTTTTTGAAATCTTTTTTTCATTCGGATTTCATTCGAATTTCATAAGTGTATTCACCGGCACATTTTTGAAATTAATAATTTCATTGGCTAACCTCAGAAACAGTGCCGGCGAGGAAAATGGTCAATCGAGAGAGAAATTCATCTGCCAATCGGCCCAATTTATCGAAAGGTGGATTTGGCTTCTTTTTTATTCGAATCACAATTTTTGCTTTCATTTAAATATTCGTTTATTTCAGTGCCAACGCACAGTGTAGAAAGGGTTGAATCAGTCTCAATTGCAACAGAAACCAATTTTCGCAGAAGAATATCAAATACGCCAAATCCACTCGGCATCGAATTAACAGGTGGCTCAGTTCCAGGTCTAGAGGCAGGAACATCCAGTCGAAAAGTATTTTACCATACGCCAAATACATTTAGTATCGAGCTGTCGTTTAAATTAATTGAATTTAAACATTTAAAAATTGGTAAAAGTGTGAAAAGGCGTTTAGAAATCAAATCATCCATTTTGTTTCAAGGTAAATTTGTTGAATTCTTTTTTCCGTTCGGGTTTCATTAATGTATTCATTGGCACATTTTTGGCAATACATAATTTCATTGTTTACCTCAGAACCGCTGTCGGCAAAGAATGTGGTTTATATATCGTATATCAACTATTGCCATCTATCGGTGATGTCTGTAAACGGTTGTCGTATCTTTAGATCTTTCGATAATTTTGATTTTTTTTCGTGGTGAAATGAATTAGTTCATTCAAAGGAATGAAAAAGATAGGAAATATGAATAATGTTACATATTCTAATTAATTTTTCATCTCCGTATGCACCACAGGGGCATTGAATTCGGTTTTTTTTCTTATCACTTTTTAACTAACTTATTGAATTGCAATCGATTTGTCAGCGCGGATAGTGAGTAGAAATATTGGGAAGGTACCAGCTGTACTACAAGGAGTCCAAAGCCTGGGTTTTGTTGATTTTATTCGGGATTTTTGAGATTTTATGAAATAGATCAGGATTTCTATAGATTTTGTCAAGCCTTTTGGAAAGTTTAAAAATTTTCAATGATATTTTTAGGGTTGATGTTCTGATTTTTAGGGTTGATGTTTCCTAATTTCGATTGTTATGAATGTACGAATACTTTTTCTGTGACTTCAAGGAATGATACTCTTTTTATTCAATTGTGTTCATTTTCACAATTATATTTTAATTAACATAATAAAAAAATTATCATTCCGCGAAATCACAGAAAAGTTTTCGCGTTTGAATTACTCTGTTTCATACAAAATTACTGGTAGCAACGCTAAATCCGCATGAATTGGTTGCTCATATTGCTCGACAATGTATAACCTGCTCAGCGAGTACAAGTCGCTCAGCAAGTTTGCTATTACTCAGTATGTTGTACGCCTACTCACCTGCTTGAAGCTCCTTAGCAGCTTACAAAGTGACTCAAGTAGCTCAGTTCGCTCGAATACTCACAAGCAACTTATTCAGCGAGCAAGTAAGAAACTGATTTTTTGGCAAGCAACCGAGCAAAACGGACTTGCTTGCACGTATGATCCACCCTCTCCATTAAGACATGGGATAGTAAATCCCTTTAGCCTATTATCTGATGACGGGAAAATTAGTCAGAAACCGAAAATGTTCGAGAACCCGAAAGAAAAACACATCACCTGGGATCTAAATAATATGCAACCCTCTAGTAGTGTTATGCATTCCATTACTTCTTCAACAAAACCTACTGACATAAATGAACCAACCACTATATAAACTTATGTTTATATCTTCCCTTTCACAGGCAATCCACCATGGACAATAACGTATCGTACGACATTAACTATCTAATTGACTGTGGCTTAACCAATGTACTTCAGAGAATTATCAGAAATTTAACGACGACGGAACAAATTTGTTTAGCCGCAACATGTAAAAATATGCGAACGTACATTCAAACATTGCCTGCCCAGGTGTGCATTCAAGAACATAAACGGTTCAATTTAGACATTTTTCCACGATTCATCACAGCTAATGAAATCAATACCCTCTACACTGTCCATCCTTACATCGAAACTTTGAAAATAGACTTGAATTTTGCAAAGGATCACCTGCTTGATTCTTTACAAAAATTTAAAGGTCTAAGAAAAATAAGTGTTTACCTGAATGAAGATGATTACAATTATAATGTCGGGCAGCTCAAAATAAGGTCCCTGACTGTAAGGCATACATTTGAATGGTCTCTATTTGACCCGCTATTCAACTTACTAGAGCAATTCTCTAGAATTGAAACAATTTCAATTTATAAGGGATTTTTGTCACTTCCAACTTTACAAATTCTAGGGTCACATCCCCTGGTAGAGATAAAATTACAGAATGTGACAATTACAAAAAGTCAATGTTGGATACTTATCAAACAAATCATAGAGAACAAGAACTTAAAGAAACTAAAATTGATAAGCCGGGACTACGTCAAATGTCCTCATCCCATATTGATAATGAGTGATATAGTGGGACATTTATGGAAATATCCATTAGATATAGAATTTCTTAAATTTACACTGGATCAACATACAAGAATCTTATATAGGAATTTGAGAAATCTTAAGAAATTGAAAAAATTAACAATCTACTACAATGTACAAGAAAGTACAAAGAACTTGGATGAAATTGTTCATATAGTAGCATCACTATCGGTCAAAGATATAAAATTTATAGAATACGTGTGTGCGTTTGATACTAGTAGCTATACAGCAGAGATGATAAAAAGATCTTCTGACGCAAGCATGTTTTATGTAAATGTAATTGAGTCCATGGATAAATACATGGATGTATTCCCAATTAATTATAGCGAATACTTTGTAGAAAAACAAGTGTGAATAGTTAGAAGTGTGGTTTGATATATTTTTTAACCCCATCCTAAAGAAAAGAAAAATTTTATTTCAGTCCAAAATGAATCCACGCGAGCAAGAAATTGTCGAACCAGAGCCAAAACGCCAGAGACTAACCAATGATGACGGTAATAAATTAGAAAACACTATAAAAAGTATAATTAGATTTTTAAGTAAAGAAGAAAATAGGAATTATAAAAAGATAGAGGAGGAATTATTACCAGCAATCCTATTAAAATCAAAGACCTTTAAAGAAGGAAAATCTTTAAACCTATCAGACCAAGTTAATTTAGAGATGCCGGAGCTGAGTTTTTACTCCAGAATTTTTAGAAATGTTGAATATTTAAAGATTAGCTCCGGATCCGCTGATAAATTCGTAATTTTGGGTTTCATTTCCAACTTACGAAAACTGAGAAATTTACATATCAGTATTAAAAATGAGGACTTCTTCAATATCACTGGTATTTATTTTGAATTGACAAAATTAAAGATAGAGGTCTCAAAACGGACACCAATTCTCGGCGGTGACCCTGTGAAACAAATATTAAACTGTAACATTAATAGCCTGAAATGTTTTACACTTAAAAATGGAAAATTATCGGATCAATCTATCAATAAATTGAAAGAGTGTAATCTCCAATCCATCTCTTTACATGATGTAACAATCGAAAATTTCAGCGTCAAAGAAAAATTAAACAATTACCTAAAAAATAACAGGAACTTCGAGAAAATCAAGATAATTTCTCGAAGAGATAGAAATGAGAACCCATTCTTCAGGGCATTTGCATTAACTTTCTTGAAAGTATTTAATGAGCATCAAGATACGTTAAAAAATCTGACAATTACCGTGAATCAAGAAGGACCTGTAGTCTACCATTTGACAAAGTTTTTAAATCTAAAGAAATTCACATTTTATTACTGTCCTTTATTGAATATTGAAAACGTGATCAGATTGTTAGGGCAAATAAATGCTTTACATAACATACATGTATTCATCGACTTGGAAGTCACGGCTGTACAATGTTACAGTTACCCTTTAGTATTATTTACAGATGAATATATTAGAGAACAAAGTAGTTTATTTGTTAGAGTAATGTTGAGTATTAATCCTAACATTAAAATAGTAGCTGACAATTCTGAATAAAAACAATCCAATTCTTACAGAATCCACAGATTCCCTTGATGAAGACTGGTATTCAAATTCCAGCGATTCCGACACCTCAAGCGAAGTCAGCGACTCAAGAGAATTTGCAAAAGAAAAGGTAGAAGAATTAAGAAAAATTATAGGTCAAACAGCCTTCACGAAGGAAATCTATAGGGCTTACTCTTATTTAATCGAAGGTTATAGCTATTATCCGAATTTAAACACAAAAATCAAAAAATTCATTATGGAGGATACAACGATGAATATTGACAAAAGATCTTTTGGGATAATAAACACGGTCTTTCCTTACATCGAAGATTTGACCATTGGTGTAAAACAGAAACAATATACGGGATCATTGACAAAAAACTTAAATAAATTAAAAAAATTAAAAAATCTGACAATTAAATTAGGAATAAATTTAAAATTCAAAGGCCCACTATTAAAATTGAGAAGTTTAAAAATATTGCACATGTGGGGTGATGAAGATACATTAGCCAGTATTTTCGAAAGAGTGATAAAATACAATCAACTAACTCTAGAAAATTGCTCAATGAACAAACGAATATTCACCATCCTGAAATATGAAAATATCGCTAGTCTAAAATTAAGAAATATAGACTGTTGGGATATAGAAGACTATGAACATTGTCTTAAATTTATAAAGAACAGTAAATTAAAGAAACTAGAAATTGTTGATAGCCATGTAAACGGGAGCATGAAGATTCCTTTAATAAAGAAATATCTAGAAAGCAGTTTCAATAAAAACCTGGAAGAGATATCATTTTCATTGATAGAAGGATTTGTCAATCTAGACAACTTTATGAGCCGAATAAAATTAAAAAAAATAACTATATATTTCTGTATCTTTATTAATCCAAACATTGAAGCGAAAATTGCTCCATTATTAATAAATTTTCCAAGGGTAAAATTTGAACTAAAAGAGTTCTTACCCACACATTTATTTAAAACCCATAAAGTAATGAGTCAGGAAGAATACCACAGAATTCAAGACTCATACTGGAACACATTTTCAGAATTACACACCAATTTCAATGTATCGTATGTCAAAGATCCATTTATGGAACTAAATTCATTAGAAAGAAAACATGCTGATAGTATACAATTTCCATTTCCAAAAAGATCTAGATTCAGTCGTCAAAGATCAATAAGTGTGGATTCGAGTAGCACTATACCGACCGAAGAGTATTTAGAACGCCAAAATGAGATTTCCGACACAAGTGAAGAAGATTAAATAGAGTATCTATTAAAGTAATAAAAATAATTATAGGATTTAAACTCGTTGAGAGGGGAGGAGTCAGATGATCATGAGTCAAGAAGGACGACGTCGCAACAATCGCTTCTCCAGCAAATGGCAGAGTTAGAAGAGAAAACATGTAATTTAAAGGTAGACGAAGAAGAAGAGAAGTTTAAAAAAGAGAACAAGGAATTAGAGGAAATATTAAAGGAAACGCCGTTCTTAGATTTAATGATCTCCGGACCACTAGAAACTTTGGCAAAACATTGTGGAAAACTGGAGTTAATAAGATTGGCTGCAACCTGTCAATGGATAAGAGTCAGCTTGAACATGGGTTACGAAAAACAGTTTAAAGAAATGACAAAAGGACTTGATTTAGAACAAATTGAGATGAAAGCCGATAAAGAAAACTTAATCGATTTAAACAGGGCTTTACCTGAATTGAGGAAATTGAAATTGGGAATTGTAAAGACCTCTCAAATAATGAAATATCTAAGGAGATTCAAAAAATTGAGACAGCTTGAAATATCTCTAAGAAGAAACCATTATTTTTCTGGAGATAGAGTACTTATAGATTACTTAATAATAAGAAATGACGGAGGATCAACCAAAAATGTAGTACAGATTCTGAGTAACTTCAGAGAACTAAAGGGCTTAACTCTCTATAATTTCAAATTAACTGCAGATACCTTGAGAGCTATATATCAACATAGAAGAAGTTTGATAAAATTAACATTCATTAATTGTCATGAAAGATTAAAACCAATAGACGATTTGTATATCTTTGGACTTCGGAAAATAAAAAAGCTAAAGATTCTAAACTTATTCAGTAGGAATATTTTGGATTCCTTTGAAGCAAGATACGTGAAGAGAATGCCACATCAATTGGACACATTCGAGTTCGATCATATCTATTCGAATTTCGATGTGCCAAAGATGAGGACAATCAAAAACATTAAAATCCAATATTATGAAAGATACTTAGCGGAAGAACAAGGAAATTTTATAGAGTTCATTGAAAAATTAAACCAACAACCAATAACTCTGATCTTGCAAGATCACCTATATACAAATGACATAAGGAAAATGGTAGTGGAAAACTTTATAGAGTTGGTAAAAACCATAAATCCACTGATAAAGCACAAAAATAGTCAAAATTAAATGATAAATGGTGTGAATCAAATAGCTTTGGGTGTGTGTCCTAATTAATTAATGACAACTTGTCTAATAATCATTTTTTTTTGTGTGATCCACAATATTGGGACATTAAAATGGGCAAAAATAAAAATAAACAAAAAAAAAAAAATAAAAATAACAAAAAAAAAAAAAATAAGTGTGCGTTTAACAATTTACAATTTACAATTCATTTTTAACAATTTACAATTTACAATTCATTTTTAACAATTTACAATTTACAATTCACAATTCATTTTTAACAATTTACAATTTACAATTTACAATTCATTTTTAACAATTTACAATTTACAATTCATTTTTAACAATTTACAATTCACAATTCATTTTTAACAATTTACAATTTACACAAAGGTACTAAAGAGAACAAGAGTACAAAAAAAAAAAGTGCATTTCACAGGCCTTTAAATAAATATTCAAATATATTAAGAGTGCAATTTCTCTGATTCTAAATGGTGTGAAGTTT
>GL502578.1:40539-52829 GCA_000149185.1 Mayetiola destructor
CCCAACTGATGTAAACGGTGCCTTTGTAGTCAAATTGCTTTGTAAAACATCACCTTGTGTTGACATTGTGTTACTTTGGGCCGATGATTCTGAAATATTTGAAAGACCTTAGAGGATTTCATTCAAAATACAAATTTTAAAATAAAACAGAAACTTACGTGAGGCCAATCTCTGTTGAGAGTCGTTTCGTGGAACTGAATACCGTACCAAATTATTCCAATTCTGTGATACGGGGACCATCTTTTGAGAACCATTATGTGAATCCATATATAGCATGACATGGTTCGAAGTCGGTGGTAAATCAACTGATGCAAACGGTGCCGTAGCATTCACATTGCTTTCAACGTAAATAGCTTGGGATTTCGTTGTGTTACCTTGAGTTTGCGCCGATGTTTCTAAAAGTAAATGTGAAAAATGTTAATTAATTTCATTCAGAATACCAATTTTTTAAAAAAAACAAAACTTACGTGGAACTGGTGTCATTGCTGGACGAACATCCATTACTTTGCCTTTTTTATTCAACTGCAACTGTACCTTTTTTCCTACAATCGTCGAATCATCGAAAGTTGCCTGTTCTTTTAAATCATAATCAATCTGATGTGGTGTCGTTGAAAGGTTGTTAATGTAATTTTGTTGGATATCACGTTCAATTGAATCGTAGTCTTCTGATATGTTCGCATCGTTCTCATATTCACAATCAAACATTGATTCTGGCTCTAATTCCGTAAAATAGGCTGTCATATCATCACCCGACATTATTCACAAATTATTAAATTTTCAATTGTTAAATAATTCACTTTTCTACTGTAGGAAATCACTTTTTGAGAAAACACGTCTTACTACTTGAACAATCAGAATGCGAATTAAACAAAATGCGCAAATTATGCATATTCGTCTTAACGATAATATTGTTCTTATTTGTTTTGACTACTATTGAAGCTTCACGCAGCATCATTGTTTTTGCATCACCATTCTGTTTTCGGTCTTGGAAGATGAACAGATAAAATGATCGTGCATATCTTTAAGCTTTGCAAAACTATGTTTTACATTTTTTTTGCTTTGCTAACAAAACAATGCAAGATTTCTTGCAGCATCACATTGAATTGTTTTCGCTTCACCGTTCTGCTTTTAGTTTTGGAAGAATATGACATTTCAATTTGAAATTTAAACGAAAGAACAAGACAAAAAATCGTGCAAGAATTCTTGCAGCATCACATGTTTTTGACTCACCATATTTATGTTCTTGAGAGACTGTCACGCAGTACTAGATTTGACATTTTAATTTACGAAAGAACGCATGACATTTTGTTTCGCGCATAACTTCATGCAGTATCGTAATCGATTATAAGCATAACCGTATTGTTTTTGCTTTGCAAGGCTATTCTTTAAATAAAAACGAGAGAATAAGCCTCAAAACCGTGCAAAAGTTCTTGCATCACATTACATCATATACAACTTTCTATTTTTTATATTTCGACAGTTTGTGATAGTTGATATAGGCAATACGGAGAATGATTCGTGTGAGTAATTGTTTTTTCCTTTTCATTTGCCTGCACGAATTATAACTATGGTATTTTTTGAATACAGAATCATTATCGTTTAATATTGCTCTTTGATGACGAGGAAAATGAGGAGCCTAATCGTGTATCACTTTTCGATTACCATCGAAGGAATTATAATTTAAATGCAACGGTCTTCCGTGAATCATTCAGAATAGACCGAGAAGTGGTAGTACAAATCGAACAAGTAATTGGAGACTTCCTTCTTGTCTCAGGAAGGAATAATTCACTGAGTCCTCGACAACAAATTTTAACTACTTTGCAGTTCCTCGGGAATGCTGCACAATATCATTCAAATGGGAAAATTCACGGTATTTCGAAGTCTACCGTTTGTCGTTGTGTGCACCTTGTTTGTAATTTAATCGTGCAGCATTTGATGCCCAAATATGTTAGGTGGCCATCCATATCTCGATATGAGGAAAGAAAGTTTTTTGAGATTGCAGGCTTTCCAAACGTTGTGGGAGCAATTGATGGTACACTAATACACATAGATGCACCGCACGATGATGAACCAGCCTATGTTGGTCGCGATAACAAGCACTCCATCAATTTGCTGGTTGTTTCAGGCCCAATGCATCAGTTCTTCTTTGCTTCGGCTAAAAGTCCTGGCAGTTTTCACGATTCAAGGGCACTTCGAATATCAAAGCTCTGGGAGGTCTGGGAGGATCAACACTGGCGACCAGATGCTGAACAGAATTTCATAATATTAGGTGACTCCGCTTACCCGTTAAAAAGCTGGCTCATACCACCAACGGTGAGCAATATAAATGCGAACATTCGTCATTTGGCACAGGCCGTTCCACGTTTTGAAAGAATTCATAAAAAAACACGATTCATTGTCGAGTGCGCTATCGGAATTTTAAAAAACCAGTTCCGATGTTTAAAACATTTTCGAATTAAACATCCAAGCAAAATCGCAACTGTTATTTATGCCTGCATCACGCTTCACAATATGCAAAATAAATGGCATCGTGGATCATATGCATATGACACTGTTCTCAATCAAATTGCAACCCAGCAACCGGAAAATTTTCCTGAAGAACCTAACCCCTTGAATGCAGCAGTGCAAATTCAAAATACTGATGGAGTGCTTCGCCAGCGAAACATTTTGGAATATTTTGCTCATAATCATCGTCAAGAATAATTTTAATCTATCTCTCTCGAAAGTCAAAGCATATATCAACATCAAAAGCTTACAGCATGAAGAACAACCGAAAGCATCAAAAACGAAATTGGATATTGGGCAGTGGAAGGAACAGTATTTCAAATCATTTGGAAAAACGAAACAGGCAAGACAGAAATCAGAAGCAAACAGAGGCAAAGACGTCTAGGCCTAAGCAATACAATTTTTATTGAAATGAAAATTACTTATTATGAGCCTTTTAATTGAATAATAAATCAAAACATGATCGAACAAAATTTTTGAATTAGGTCTTTCTTTATTTTAATAGCGAGATCAAGACATGTTAACGATATAAAGAAGTGGCAATTCGCTAGTTGAATAATAAAAATAACATAAAACTATATTATCAGATGGTCATTACAAAATGATCATTGCGAAAACTGATTTAGATGATAGACCGCAAGGAATAAGGTCGTGAATGTGTTGCGAAATGTATTACGATGTATTATTTTTGAGTCTTCTTTTGATTACGATTTATCTCAGCGCATCTCTTATTTACCAAGCTGTTGAAATTATCCATTCGGGCTCGGTTGTTTTCAACTCTAATCTGAAAGACATCTGAAACAAGAAATGTCAATTGAAAACACTTCAGCAAAAAAAACTTTAAATTATACAAGCATATACCTTTCACGAAATTGTATTTTTCCAAGTCCAAGTTGGCATACGCGATTTTTTTAGCATTCAATGTGCCGAATGAACTTTTGTTCAAAATCTCGTTTCCGAAAACCTGGCCAAGCAGTCGTGCAATGAATGAGTAATCGTATTCCTTCGCACGTTGTATTACGTTTATATTCATATTTTTCAAAATCAATACGATGTCGCGTTTGATTTTAATTTTTTCGTTTAAATAGTATCGGTCAGCATTCATCTATAAGAAATGAAAATATAATTAGGATTAAATGGTTTGAAGAGTGATAAAGAAAACTCACATCAGTTGTGAAAATGTGGTAGCCAGAAAAAGCTTCATCAATCTGTTGGGTCTCGGCTGTAACTCGAGGCACGATTTCGCTATCTTCAGATGATGTATCTGTGTCAGGGATTCGAGATGGGCCGGCTCTTTCTTGCAAGACCTCGATAACTTTTTTGGAATGTTTCAATTCATTCTCAAGTTTGATGATAACATCATCTTTCGACAAATCATTGTTATGTGATAGCGACCTAAGAAACTTCGAATTTTCATTCATGTTTAACATATAATAAATGTTTAGAACTTACACTTCTGTCGTTGGAAGACTGTCCACCATTTTTTCGAAGGCTGACTTTATTTTATTGCAAGACACTTCCTGACGGCGTGTTCAGGGACTAAAGATATATTTGAAGTATTAATTTCTAAAAAATAAATTAATGAAATCAGTTACTTACTATTTATACGGTGAAATTCGGTAGACTAACGCTGCACGTTTGCTTGGTCCTGTGGACGTAGGGACTACCGGCTCTACTACCGGTACTGTAGCATTCGGTTCACTTAAAGGTCGATTTGATTCAATCGAATCATCTTGGAGGCCTTTGTCAACACCAGAGCGATCATGGAAGAAAATCTCGTTTTCACTGTCCATGGTCTCGAATCTTTTGGATGAAATTATTTAGTATAAGAAATTGACTGCGAAGAAAAGCCAGAAAAATACCTTGGTGTTTCACTCAACGAAGGCGGAGCTATATTTGTGATACACGACAATACATTTTGATGTTGAGATTTGCTTCCAACATCGAATTTATCATTGCTCTTTTTTGGAGCAACTGCTCTTTCGGTCATACCATCATGGTCAGTAGAATCTGAATCCGACAAAATGTAAGTTATCTCTTCATTTAGAAATGGGCAATTCTGTTTTTTTGAGGTTTTATATTTTGGAGGATACATTGAGCGGCGACGCATTGAGTATTCTTCTGCAGCATCTTTGGAAGCTATGAAAATATTGCACGAGTGAAATAATAAAATTTGAGGTTAAGATGATATGGCATGCATTTTCATACTTACCGAATTCACGCAAGAAAAAACCGTTGTAGCATGCGTCTTTTTTTTGCAGAAAAAAGCATCGCGATAAACCAAAGTTTGGTTCTGTGTTTTCGTTTGCACTGATAAAAATTATTGTTGGACTGTTCATATCTTTGTTCTGAACCCATTCCGAGGGAACAGACAATCGTTTTCGATTTTGTAATATAACGGACGAGAACATATTTATAACCACTTACTTTGAATGTTTTAATTAGAATGAAAAAGGTATTGTCTCTCTTGCCGGCGTCGCACAAATAGATGACACAAATACATAGATATATCTTTGCTTTGCAATGATTGGTTAATTGATCAAAATACTCAAGTCAAAAGTACTTTATGACATTCGTATATTTTGTGACATATTTATATTATATTCAATATTTAAATGAGATAGAAAAGGCAAGAAAATGTTTTGAGCATGAATTCTAGTAGTTGTGGGAATTTAATTTAACATTTTAATTTAAAATCCGATTTTCGAAATCGTTGTTCATATAAATACGAAGTTCTTGTTGTTCATATTAAGATTGCGAATTGCAGACAACTTTATTGCAGAAAGCATTGCTTTGACATTTAGTGATAAGCGTTATGAGTGTCCGATAGACCAAAATTGCAAGTTTTGTGAGATATTCAATTTGTGGATTCAATATGGAGCAAGAAAAAGAGAATTTGTGTGAATCGGCATATCCAGTCCATGGAGTTACTGATGATGATTTGTATAGCGAACGTAGTCCAACTAAATTCACTAAAACTCAAAAGGTATTTGTTCAAACGAAACTGCGAAATGATAATACGTTATAGGTTATGTTCATATTTTGTTCTCACAGATTATAATCATTCAAAAATGCTTGAAAGATCCTGCTAAACTTTTTGAAAAGTTCTCGAAGGGTATAAGTCGTTATTCACAGTCAGCCGAATGGGAAAATGTTCTCTCAGACTTGCGGAAGGATGGGATAAATATATCTGATGTTAAAACTTTGAGAAAAAACGTTTCTAATTGGACTCAACGTGCAACGGTAAGTTAAACTATTTAATAAAGCAGAGCGTCTCTATACTGATTAATTATTAAAATTCAAAATTAACAGGAAGCAAGTGATAAGATGAAACGTACTGGTGCTGGCGCGCAGAAGCCATTAGACGAGTTTCAGCTTCTCTGTCTAGCATTCATTAGAGCTGCTAAAGGTCAGTCAATTTTTCTTGAATCTGTTCGAATAAACCATCATATTTTTGTTTTTTATTTCAATTAAAGGCGACACACAGGTCGATTACATTAAAGGCCCTTTAGAGCCTTCAGGCTCTTCAGCCGTGAGTGTATCCGAGCCTCAAAAAACATCAACATGTACCACAGCGTCAACAAGCTCTTCAGCCATCAAAAAGATAGCAACAGGCTCAGTAGCCGCCGAAAATTCAACACCTATATCAACATCAAAATCTGCCAGCATGAAAGTCTTGCAAGAACACTCGAACAAAAGACGAAAATTGGATAATGCGCAGTGGAAGGAACGGTATTTCGAATCATTTGAGGCCATGGAACAGGAAAGATGGAGATCAGATGAAAAGACGTCAAGCCTTAAGCAATACAATATTTTATTGCAAAACATTAAGCTCGAAAAGAGTCTTGGTATTTATTGTTTAGTGACAAACAAAATGAAAGTCTTGTAAATATCATTCAAGCACTTCTATCGTTTTAGGTTTGGGCATGGATGGTATCGCTACACTTCGTTCTGCAATCCATCCGGAGTTAAATAATTATCCCAAATTCGTCGAAGAAACAATTAGTAGTGAAGATGAATCCGAAGAATGAACATTTAAAAAAATTCATTTAAGTAATATTTGTGTTCAGTGGAGTCGCAATCGTGTATAAATATTGACTTGTGAAATCTACAATATCTTAGACCTAAAAGAATCGTATGGTTATATTTTTAGTTTGATCTCAAGATAATACTAGATAGTATATTTCAAATGACCACAAATTTAATTTTTCAATGCATTTGTATGATTGTTGTCTACGATAAATTAAATGCTCACTCAGTAAAAATAATTCAATAGTCGCTCAAATATTTTCGAAGCATTGCAAAATTTATTGATTTACAGCTAATTATCTCAGTTTCGAGGCAGGCCAGAGTAAATATGAAAAATAGCAATGAGCAATTTGAAGATGAATGTAAAACAAAGAGATAGTAACAAAAATCGCGCAAGACCAGGCTTATCACTTGAGTTTCATTGCCAGATAAATTGTGAAAACGTTGTTTTATGAGCTCTGAAAACCAAAGAATATTGTGATCAAATTTAAAAAAACGTTTACCATCGTAAAGTGACACATTTATTATAAACCGGTGTCCCTCACCACGAAAAATACAATGCAGCGCGTAAATATAAGATGTGAATAAATATATAAATCATACGATCTAACAAATTGAAATGGCGAGAAAATTCGGTTGTATTCTGTCACTTCCAATAACATTAGCTAATTGATAATTTAAATTAAAAAACGAAAGAACCAAATAATAATAGTGATTGCAATATTCGACATAAAACTTTTTTTGTTCTTGCTTCATATCCCTTCAGAATTTTATACACTTGTACAAAATATGAGGAAGGTATCATGCTACCTCAATATTTTTTGAGATTTTCTCATTTTACTTTTAAAAACGGCTAAAAATTGTATATACGGCTCAAAATTGTATAAAACAATGCGCGAGTTTCGAGATTTTCTCAAATAATATTTGAGATTTTTTTGACGTTTATATGTAAATCTTATGGGAACGAATGGTGTTTCACAAAATATTCTCAAAAAAATCTCAGAGAAAATCTCATGAGAATCTCAGTGAGATTTTCTTTGTGAAATAGGCCCCTGATGGATGCTGATGAGTGCTAATAATTTTTAATATTTAAAAATGACAGATGATGAATATTATGCTGCATTACCGATCTAATTTCGAAATGCCAAAATATGCGTGACATTTACACATTCGAGTGATTTGAGACGTGCAAAAATCAATCTCGTTTTTTTTCTCGTGTGAATGAAATGAATTGGGAAAAATTAGAAGATAAAATTGGTGAGCACATACCAGAATGTGTAAAAAGGATTTTACTGAAATCGGGCTTTGAAACTCTAGCAAGTTTAAAAGATGTGAAATGTGAAACGATTCATGAAATCGAAGTTTTCATAAATCAATTTGGCAAAGACGTAATAAATAACCTCAATTGTAAACATTCGGAATTCTAGAAAAATCAGAAAGAATTTAAATTTTTACCGGGACATCGTGCTCTCATTTTGAACATGAAACAATTTTTAGAGAACGAAAAGTGCAATTTTGGAACACAATACCATTATTCGTTGGTATTACAAAAAATAATAGACACCGCTCAGAGAAATTCAATGAATGACAAATATCACAACAAATATTGCGATATAATCCGTTTTTTCTCTACATATGTGTTTTTGCTCTGTGGCCGACAATGTTACGAATTTATGGCTCAAAATCTTCCTCTTCCTTCCATTAAAACCGTATGTGAGTATAAATAGAATTAAATTTCTCGAATTCACGATGCATTACATTGTTTTGAATCTTTGGCCAAATCAGTACGTTGCATAGACGACAATAAAAATCGTGTTATCGAGGGAAAATTCCGAACTGACGAGTTGGCATCATATTTGTGTAATTTGAAAACGGTTAGAAGAGTTTGGATCGCAGAAGATGCTACTATGGTAACACCGAAGGTTCAATATGACCCTGCAACCGATCAATTGGTTGGACTAACCCCACCAATAGATGCAAAAACTGGTTCCCCTATACTCTTAAATTTTCCCGCAACGGATGAAAAGGCAATCAGGGATCATTTAAGTCAACCAAGATCAAGATATGCCTATCTGGTGATGGCTCAACCGCTCGACGATGGATTTCCTCCATTCGTTCTCCAACTTTTTGGCACTAACAATTGCTTCAATGCAAGTGATGTTCTGAAGCGATGGGATTCATTAAGAATTGAGCTTGCTAAGTATGTCTTTGATTTTCAAACCAAGTTTTGTATACATATTACAAGCATAATTTTTCAGAAACGGCATTGAACTTGTAGGAGTGGCATCTGATGGTGATCCAAGATTACTTGCGGCGATGTCTTATCAAATGAGCAATTTACCAGAAAAAGGTATTTTGGTCGTACAAGACCCTACCCATATCGCAACGAAACTCCGAAATCGTTTATTGAAACCAGATATTAATCTTCCTTTGGGAAAATACCGTATCGACATTGGACATTTAAGATCCTTAGTAAGGACCGTTCAAAAAAGTGTTCATGGTCTCCGCATGACCGATGTTTATCCTGTAGACAGAATGAATTATGGTTCTTTCGAAAAGATCACTAATGATCGTGTGATTGAGGCGCTGAAAAGACATGTTAAGTCCAGTGAAGCAACAGTGAAATATCTGGAGCTCAGTAGAGAGGCTACATCGTCATATTTGAAAACGGATTTGACACCATTAGAAAGGGTGTATCGGATTTGGCATGCAGTATATTTTCTTCGAATATGGCGCCATAACATCAAGTCATCGCAGCTGTATAAATTGAAAGAAAATTTTATTTCCTCGAATGCCTACATGTGTATTGAAATCAATGCTCAAAATATGATACTTATGATTGAAAAATTCCGGAAGGAAAATAAGCCAGAAGAGTTTCTCACGTCTTTATTCGATAGCCAAATGTGTGAAAATGCATTTCGTCAATTCAGATCCATGGGAACAACCGAATATACTAAAATTAACTTTTCCATGTATGAACTTTTGCATATGATAGGAAGAATCGAGGTGCAAAATGATATCGCTTATGTAAAGTTAGCGAACCAAGCAATATACTTCCCAAACAAAAGAGAAAAAAATTCAAAAGTCTTCCCACTTCCAACAGATGAAGAGTTAAATGTAACTCTGTTGAAAGCGAAAGAGGAAGCAATTTCAGAAGCCAAAGAATTTGGCGTATGTGAACCGTACGACATTGATGACTTCACCATTCAATCGAAATTGCAAATAAATAATTCCGAAATCACTTATAATGATAGTAGTGATGAAGAAAGCAATCTGCAAGATGGTGTTGAAAATGATGAGAATTATAACCAAACTTTTCATGATGGATACTTGTGTGAGGACCAAATCAATTCAACTGGCGATGAAAAGACGGCATTCACTACAGTTACACACGAAAATGGCATTGAGAGGATTGTCAGAAAGTCTACATTACTGTGGATGTTGACCGAACCTAGTATGGCGTTGAGCAAAGATCGCTTAAGAAGATTTCAATCTATTACGAACAAGAGGAGATTCAACGAAATTTAAAAACCAAAAATCGAAAAGATATTCAATTAATCAACCGATTTCCAGTAGTAAATATATTTATGCATATTATTTTAAGCAACAAATAAGTAGAGTTTCGCAAAAAAAAAATAAATTCAATTCTTAGTAGATCTGCAATTTTAGTAGATCTTCATTCGCACACAACGCAATAGCCGAAAATGCAAATACAGTGACATTTGAAATGACAGTGAGAATGGCGCGACAACGCACTTCGCATATTTTCCAACTTTGGAGCTTCAGTTGTGAAATATTTTTCAATGCGCACACAACGTGAAAGTGCATAGACAGTAGTAGAGCTCATCGCTTCTAAAAAATATTCAAATTTTCTGTAATATTCTCCATTGAAGTAATCAAAAACAAAAATCGATACAAGATACAGAAATGGATTGTTGCACACACAGTCTACTTGTAGTGTTTTGCTATACGCGCTGTGTAGCAATGTCAGTTCTATCTAAATCTCCATACGAATGAATACAGTTGTATTGAAGTCAGAGCGCTACAGGCTTGTGTAGCACTTGCATTTCTATACAATTGTATTCATTTGTATGGAGAGTTAGATAGAACTGTCACTGCTACACAGCGCGTATAGCAAAACACTACAAGTAAACTGTGTGTGTGCATTTGTAAAGATCCATTATTTGATGGAAATAAGAAACTTAATGTTGCAAGATGTGGTCACGTGTTCCATATGGATTGCTTGGATGACGCGATACGCAGCGAGTAAGTTCAATTGCAAAATTATTCCGTAATATTTTTTTGATCCTAATATGTTTTTTGTTTTATTAGCATTACATTATGCCCTTTGTGCAAGGTACGTTTGATGAAACGACATGTTTCGCCTTTATTTCTTTCGGCCGAAGATGTACCACGTCCTATTTCGAGCATGAAATCCGAACAGAACGAGCAGAATGAAAATGCAGAAGCCGAATCTCATTTCGCTAATAATGAATTACTGACTGGTTTACGTTTCCCACTTTCTGACATCAGTTCGTCAACATTGAACACAGCCCCAAACAAAATCAACGATGAAGAAAGTGTTTCACTTGCGGAAAATAATATGGGTAAGAATTAAAAATAATTGAACACTTGTTATTGCCAATTCATCATCAAACCAATGTCTTACAGTAAATGAACCAAGCAACAATTTCCCTATTGTTGAGCCATTTGTCGACGAGTCGCCATCATCAGATGTGGCTACATCAAGCACTAGCGGCCAAGAAACAGTTTTCGGTTCAGTCAATGAAATACCGATTTCAGTCAATGAAATACCGATTTCAGTCAATGAAATACCGATTTCAGTCAATGAAATACCGATTTCAGATGTTGCCGTGCCAAGCACAAGCGGTCAACAAACGTTGAAAAATCCAGATTTGGTTTTGAATAAATTGTCCGAAGAGGATATTTTGGAACTTAATGATGTCGGCAGCCCACCAAGTGTTGACAATTACTCCATTGCTGGTCCATCAACCGGGAACCAAAACAAAAATATAGGTATTTGAGCTGAGTCTAGAATCTCTAAAACATACATGCATGTATATTATTTTTAATTCGAATTATTCAGGTGCTGTGGCCAAAAAGGTACCAGCTCGGCGTATTTCAAAGTCAATTCAATACGATCGCAACGTTCGCATTCACCAGGGCCCTGTCCAAGAACCGGAAGAAATCGAATTTCGTCGGTCTTTGCGTAAACCAGTTCCAGTAAATCATTACAATTGTGGCATGGTTGTATGTGGTGTGTGCAAAGAAAGTTTCCGACAAGATATCGCGATCACATACTATTCGGGACAAATCGCTTGCTCCTTCCAGTGCTATCGAAATGAGCCATAAGATCATTCTCAAAATAAACTTGAAAATCATAATTACTATGACTTTTTTCTAAGTTTTTTTAGCGGGAGAATGTTACATCACCTATCATGCATCATTTAATAACGCATTTTTTATTCAGTCTTTCTTCTTTACATTACATTTCATTTAATAAAAGCAGCTGCATTGATTTAGTTTGATTGAAAATCACATAATTTGAAAAACCGAATAAATACAATAAATGATAAATAATTAAACTTAACACTGAGATAAATAGCAATGACATGAATTTATGATTCTTTTTTGAATATCAGTATGAGGTGCTAATTTCAATGATTAAGGCATAATGGATAATTGGATAAAATCAGCCGTGTTGACAGAAAATGTTTTTCATTGTCCGATATTTG
>GL502579.1:6691-19927 GCA_000149185.1 Mayetiola destructor
TGTAATTAAACGATAGAAATGGCGCAGCAAATAACATAAAAAAATTTGACAAATTATTAAATACCACATAAAACTGGCAAATTACTGTTGTCAACTTCTTTTTTCGGCTTTTGAAGCTTCGGCGATCATTCTAGTTGATACGTCATGAAAATTATAATTAATATAAACCACTAACAGTCAGAAGTGTTACAATGTGCTTACTCTGATGCTCGATGGTGTATTTCACATTCGTGAAAATAAGAGACAGCTGTTTGCTTGCTAATTCCTCGTATGATTATAGTTTTCGTCTTAATAAATACAAGTATAAACCACTGCTAGCCATTATCGGTTCTCGAACACTGTAAATAAAAAGAAGACCCGATTGAATATGACTTCAAGATCCAGCATTCCCTATAAATGTTTCAAGGGTTTTTGTAATCCTTTAACAAAAAATTGTGTACTCCAATTCCAGAAAAAACCGTTCTATTATTATTATTGATTGTTCTGAAGCAAATTTGTAATTCCATTTGAAAGCCTGAAAACTCTTTACCGAAATATCCGCACTCTTTGAAACCGTTAATTATTATCATTATTATTATTTTAGTTTCTTTGTTCTCATAATGATAAACTTGAAGGTTTTTTCGCTCAATTGCTGAATAATAATATCTAGTAATATCTAGATTAATATATTTTGGATAACTCAAATCCATGCCCAGTGAAAAAGCACGAAGATTAAGGAAAGAATTGTGTTCTCAATATTTTTATTGTTGCTATGTACAAAAACAAAAACAGACAAAATACAACGAAAAAAATAATAGTATCGATTTTCCGAAACATCACAAGTATTGAATGATTTGATCATGTGTGAGTAAATAAATGGATGATGATCTGAATACAGAAAAGTCTTAGTAGATTGCACTAGAGTAATGTGATGTCATGCAAATTGAACAATTTTTGAAATATTTCGCTTGCATATCAAATTTATCAATATCAATACTATTATCTACATCTGGTGATGTGATTCCTGTCGTTGCTATTGATTTCCTTCTTTCATTGTATTCCTAATTTTCTGATTGTCAGAAAAAAAATTCCTTCACATGTAGGCAAATAGTTCAGCTTCTCACATTATTTTTCAGTTAAAAATTACATCGGCATTAATCTTATAATGCTTATCATATGATAAACGGAATTCGATTGAAGTGCATTTGAATCCATTTTGAATAGTTAAAAAAGAAAAATGAGAAGTCTGGAGAGGTCCGAACACTTTAGGTTTAAAACATTCCATATTCCTGATATAAATTATTATCGCCAGATTCGAGTCGAAAATGTAAAGAGTAGAACAAATGATAAACGACAATTTGAAGTGAGTATTGTAAAGTCATTTTCTGCCATTTTCTGCACATTTATAAATGTGTTTTTCGATTTCAATTCACTGGATAAATTTAAGCCACTAAATTCAACAAAATCAACGCGTCAATGGATTTGTGCATAAAACAAATAACATAAGCATTAAGAAATAATCAACAAACCATAGCGCATTTATAAACAGCTGATGTGCCCTTGATTTTTTCTTTGTTTATTTTTACAATTTCATTCAATGAGTTATTCAGTTTGTTTGTGTTAAATTTTATAATATGCATTGCAACAATGGAAAAGTGCGAAAAATGCTAACGATCCGTGTATAATATCGATGCGCCATCGTCACAAGTCTGTTTACAAATATTTAGATGGATGAATTGTAAGCATTTCAAATGATTTGGTCGTTTGGAATTGGAATGCCGAATACTGTGCGTTTTTTGCGCATTCCGTTCACTATCGATTCAATACTGGCAAAATAATACTCTATTAGGAAGAACACGGTAATAACGATGCCTTACGAAATTATCTGAGTCCAACTTTAAACAAGTGTTTTGAGTAACCGAAGTCGATTCGAATTTTTGTTATTCCTTCAAATCAAATTCATATTTTTGCTACAGCTGGCGGCTGGCTGATTTGATCTATCAACATGGATAAACATTCGGATCAGAAAAGCATTCATAAAAATCACGGAATGTGTATATATACATTACTGATAATGAATCACTGCTATTGTTTATTTTTATATAATAAAAGTGAGCTTTGATAGAAAACCAAGCGTTCGAAAGGAAGCGAATAAAAAAATTATAGATCTTACCAACTGAAGACATTTTTTGTCATTTGTTCTGCCTGAATGGTGATCGATGAATAATTGTCACGTACCTAGTATACATTATTCATCCATATTCATTTCCGGATTCAGTCTTTCTCAAATTTATTAGGCCGATGAACAACGAATTCTTCACGATTAATACACATATATATGAACTTCTCCTTTAAATCACTTACGGCAATAACTGATAATTCATTTTTCGGTTGAACTACTTTGATTTGATCAATGGTTCTAATCACTGAATATTCGTCAAAAAGAGCAAAGTCGTTATCATTTGATTTATAAAAAAATGTAATTTTGCCTAATCGCCCATATACTGTGTTCATGAAATAATCGATTGTGTATTTTGATTTTGTGTAATATTTTGATGTTATGATTTCGATCCCGCGCTGGAAAGCCGTAAATATTGTTATTTTGCTTTGATCGTCTATCTGGATATTTTCATTTTGTAGTGCGATTTTTTCGGCATTACTTAAAACAATTTTTTTTTGTTGGACCAACATATTATCTGAATGGCAGATGTTCTCCGTTTCCAGTGAATGTTCAACAACATACCTAGTTGCAATTTGATGTAACACATCGTTATTTGACACAACATAATTCTTTAGTATGCCATTGTAATTTTCAAATGCAAACAATGAATAAGACCACAAAGGCCCGAAATTTTCAACACAATCACATAGATGCTCCATCAAATGTACGTTCATGTTCATATTTTCAATGCCATAAATATTTTGATAGTCTGATACATATTTTCGCAATTTCGTTCGAGCTTCAAATAATTCTGTTCGTGAAATCGATTGTTGTAATAAGTTATAAATTGATGACGAAAGGTTTTTAAAATGATCGATAAATCTTTTTGAGAGAATTCCATTCAAACAAACTGGTAAATAATAAATCAGTAAACTTCGAAATTCGGATGCTTTGAAATGTTTGATTTCGTCTAACGAGCGTGGCCGCCGTGATATAAATCGGCACGGTTTGATTGAAATCAATCTCTTATTCAATAAAGAACGTTTTGATTTTGTTAAATAGAATGGCTTTTTCCTCCATTTGCTATCCAACCAAAATCCTAGCATTGTTCCCATTAATCCAATCAACGCCGCATGCATATAATCAATTGTGAATGATTTTGAGAGATCGAAGCAATCAAATGCAATCATAGGCGAAACACCTTTCACACCTTTATCCATTAGTTGGGGATTTTGATGAACATTTGCCATAGCTTTGATGAAATCTTCGTGGCTTCTCAGGATGTTTCCATTCTCATTGTAATCATATTTCACGCCTTTCACTGTTCTTTTACCACTGTGGAAACAATATCCACATGCATTATAGCCATTATATTGAATCATTTGTTGAACCGAACATTTTGCTGGCAAATCCATAGATGCAGCTGTCACAAAAAAGCGAAAATTTAAGCCATTTATTATCATTCCAGTTGTTTGCATATTTTGAAACTCTTCCGCGAAAGGTTCGAACAATTGTAACATATTCGGTTTATGATTATCGTAAAATATAGATAAAGTAATCACATTTCTTTTTTTGTATCGTATATTCGGTGGCAGAAAGTTACACGTCAGTAAAATTGGCCAAAGCGAAAATGTGTTGGAATTGTGAACAGAGACTCCGTCCGTGTTTATTGTTATTGTCCACATATTTTCGTTCGTCCGTAATCTGGATATCATATATTCACTATTATAACAGTCCTTTATATCATTTTTTTCTCTTGTTATTTCATCCCGATATTTAAAAATGCTTTCGAAGTTGTTTTGCACAATTTTTTTAATTTGATTTTGGAATCCGAAGTAAATAAAAAAATTGTTGCGACTTATATCCGAATTACACGACAAACAAATTTTCTCTTGTTCCTTAAATGCAATGCTTGTACGGATGTCACATTCTGTACATAAAAATAGTTGTTTCACTTCGAAATCACTGTTTCCGTAGAATTCTTTCAATATGGAATACTTTGTTATTGGTAAACGAATATTGGCACCTGGCATAGAATTTAATAACTTTGCCGTGTCTTCTAGACCAGCTAATGTCAGTCTATTTTTTAGGAAAATTTTCATTAAATCACTGATAATTCTTTCACGTTCCGAAAAACTTTTGTTGGAATTCGCAGAAATATTATAATTGGTAGATGCATTCGATGGAATTTCACTACAAACGAAGCTGATTGAATCATTAATCATTGTGAAAAAATTAAATTAAATCAGACGACACGATGGAATAAAAACTACAATCAAAATGTATGGTTATGTTCCAGAAATAAAATCGATGACATTTGTTATATTTACCACTGGCATTATTTTCATACACTAGTCGATTTTGTCAATGTCTGTGTGAACACAAATTATGTACTTACTCAACACTGAGTTTTCGTTCTGTACTTAAGCTTCGATTAAAGGCAATGAATCCAGAATGTCGGATCGCAATTTTAGTTTCAATTTGATAAAGGAATATAAAAGCAATGAATATTAAAAATCAATTCATGAATAACGGATGAGTTTATTTTATTATTTTTTTTGATTTTTTTTTCTCCAGAAAATGAAGAAAATTTATGTTGTGAATTCTTTAACTTCACAGCACTGTCGATTCAAATGTCAAACGACAAAAATCGTTAATTTATGAAAAGCATAGATTCAAATGGTCATTTGAGTCTTATGTGCCATTATAAATTTATCATGAATTTTTTTTTCGGACGCTTCAACCACTTGTTAATGAATTAGGCTAAATAAATGAATGGGTCTAATTTTTTCGCAAATCCTTTAACTGAATGTAATTAATCCCATTAGAAATGAGTTTGTTGACTTTATTGAAACGATTGATCCGATCAGATGCCGAAATAGATTTGTTTCCCAGCCGACTTTCAAATAAGCTGATTATCTTCAAACGTTTCGATGGCGTAATGGGTTTCTTTCCGTTGTCATTATGTTGATTGTTGTCGTGTCCGGTTAATGTTCGATGATTCAAATTTTCCAAGTTATCTTTGTACAGAATTTTAATGGCTTCTCTGATGAATGTCGCATCACAACGAGGCAAAATTGGTAAACTGTTTAGTTTTTGCATGTCATCGAGTGGTATTTCAATAATGCTCTCAACTTGATTGATCTGTTGTTGATCAAAGAAATTCTGTTAAATCAACCAGAATTGGTTTCTGATGAAAAATTGCTTACCAGTTCATTCAGAGGAGGACCACCAACTGATTGTTTTTTTGGATGCAATGTTTCGCCTTTCATCAACTTGACGTGGGTAGCATATACGCTTTGTAGAACATTCATGTATTTAATTTTCAAATTAGAATACTTGTATGTTAAAGTTTCATTTTCTTTTTGCAAATCTCCAAGCTTATTGGTCAAACGTTCTACCGTTTCGATAACACTTTTATTTTCGTCTTTAAGTTTTTCAAGACTTTGCTTCAACAGAGCAATCGTTTCTGTATCACCATTCTCCACTGTTTTTGTGATTTTGATTGGTGTTTCATTTGTATGACTTATTTTTCTTTTTAATGCTTCAACGAAAACATCTTTTTTTTGTGAACTTTTCATTGGTTTTTCGATTTTTTTAAAGTGGTCTTTTATTGTTTTCATCGTGCGCACAATGTAAAATATTTGCTCGTAATAAGATGACTTTTCGATATACGACTGTGCGACATTATTGAAACAAACGTCAAAGCCAAAAAAACATCGCACGGTTTGACAGCTTACGCAATGATGACAGGATAATCAGCAAGGTCTGCGTGGCGTTTTGTTCGGGTGATTATAATGGAAATGTTAAAATGAAACCAAAAAAATTGAAAATCGTAAATAAGTTATTTAATCTAAATAGTGAAAAAGCTGTCAATTTAAGAACTATATTAAAATCATTGCTGCTAAAAAAAATTTTCAGAAAAAATAGAAGGGCAGGAAGTGATTGAAACTTCACAATATGTCGAGATTCAGATGAGCTCAGGCAAAAGAATCATTTTGAAAAAAACTTCCCTTTGTTGGATGCTTCGCCAAGATTATCAAAAACTGAGTAGTGATCGACTACAAAGAGTACAATCAGAAAAGGAAAAATTTAATGGAAAATTTGGCAAATGTAAAAATATTCGTTGTAGAAAAAGAATTCCCGAAAGAATTACTGTTCAAAAGCATATTACTTGTAGAAATAAATAAAAAAATATGAATAAATATTGTTTTCATTGATAGGTGGCAAATAATAAATAACAACAGCTAACGCCAATGATAGTTATACTTATTGGCGATTTCATAAAACTCATTATTATTACTGTTACACTGAAAATTTATTCAAACCTTTGGCTCATTGGATAGAATAGTACATTTTATCGAACCAATGAAGGTTTCACAACGATTAGATTACTGAAATTGGTTGAATGATATTGAAAATTACTGAATTAATTAATGAAAAGAATGAAAATTAACCAAATGGTAATGAAAAATCCTGAGTGGTAATGAAAAGGGCTGAATGGTAATGAAAAGTACTGAAAGAGTTTTCTGTTGATACACTAATCACTCAAGCAAATGGTTTCAGAAGATAACTTTTCCTGATCTACTTCTCGAGTTGCCATGACCTTAGATATTCGCAGAATATTGTCTGTATCGATGTTTACGACGCTGTCGTAATGATTCCAAGTTTCTCCGGAATTGGCTAATTTACCAAAAACTTCATTACAACGATATGCAACCATTGCTGTCTTTCCAAAATTTGTGTTAAATCCATTGGTGGAACTAACCATTTCACGTTCTCTTATTATTAAAATATTGCATTTATGAATGAGAGATACAGCTCTCAGACTCTCAGCGCCACCCCAAAATCCATTTTTCGATAAGGTATTTTCCAGAAATGCTTTGGCTTCTTTTTCAAAGTTACCAATTTCAATTTTTGTTTCTTTCGGGCTCTTTCCCTCTTTGATGGATAGAATTCGGCCTTTCAGATCATGTTTAAATTCTGAGAGATGTTTTTCAATATACGCTACAACATCTTTGCGAAGTTGAATCACTGCGTTTTTATGCTCGGCTGTGTCAATTTTATTTCCAAAGAGCTGATGAGCTAATGCAGAGAATAAGCAATTACCATCTCTAGGAATCAATACAACGTCGCTATCACCAGTTCCATTCATATTAGTGAATTTCATTCCTTCGCATTTCTCATCATTTATCATAAAAATTTCGGTCATTTTCAGAGTTTGTTTTGATATTTTCTCATAAATAAAGTTTTCGAGTATATCAAATGACATTTCCTCTTTTTTGATCGGCTCGATTTCCAAGTTGATGCATGTTTCATCCTTTAGGTTTTTATACAATTCGACATCAGTTCCTTCAAATAACTCCACTTCCTCGATAGTGGCATTTGGATTATTGTGGTCAAACATCTCATTTCCGATCAAATTAGTGTTCGAACGTATATCACCAAGCTCTGAACTACTTTGAGAATTTCGCGTTTCTGTTTTCATTTTGTTTGTTACTTGCAAGCAATCCGTAAATTCTCAGCTCAGCACGCGAGCCCAACGAGCTCGAGCCTATGAGCAGCTCATTTGCATGCGTTCAGTGATGCAGCTCTGACGCATACATTCGAAAGCGTACAAAAACGTTTATATTTTCAAAATTCAACACTCGCCCATGTATGATTTTGACTATAAGATCTTCTTCTAATTTCTCCCAAAAATTTTCTTCAATATTCATTTTTACGAACTTTAGATCCTCCATATTCATTTTATAGATGTCACAGTTGATGCCAAAATACTAAATGATATTTCATTGTATTTAAATAACAACAGTGACAGTAAATACTTTCAGTACTTCTCATTACTATTCAGTCATTTTGATTTTTTTTTCAGTATCATTCAGTCAATTTCAGTGATTCAGTAGTAATCTTCCCCCCGCGTTCCCTGCTTCAAGAGCAGCTTGTTCAACGTTTTCAATGACTTGGATAATCTCATCGTTCCCAACATCAAGAATATGGCGAGCTGGATCATTATCTTCAATCTGGTTTTCTTTTTCGCTTTGAATCAATCGATAGGTTTGGAATTTTGGGAGAAAATCTGATCCGAATTCACGTGTTTGGTTTCCAACATCGAACAATGAACCACCAGAAAAAGTACCACGTCGTCGAACAATCCGTTCCGGAATTGCTTTTTCTTGAGGAGCTTCGATTTGAACCGAGACAGGATCAGCATTCTCTGCCAAAGCATTTTCATTTGCAGCATTTTCGTCCGGATTTTGAACAACAGGACGGGTTTGTTCCAACCAATCCAAAGCTATGGACTTGAAACTTATGTTCAATTTAATGTAGCAACCTTTGATGTTGAATTGTTTGAATAACCGGGATTTTGAACGAGTGACTACACAAAAAAGTAAAAATTGAAGATCTTTAGCAAAAATTGAAAACAAAACATGAGAATATAACACTTTACCTAATCGTTCACCAACATATTTGTTCGAAATTCCACGAAATCGAACAATCTTGGATTTGACCACCCGTTTTTCTTTTTTCGGTGCCATTTTCAATACCTTTTTGGCCATTGGAGATTAGATTGTGATATATTCACGCCGTTCCCAAATGTTAAAGAAAATTTTTTGCGAGTAGAGCTATTTGCGATGTTGAGCTAACGAAAGTATCTTTCAAAATGGCTGTGCGTAATGCGTGCACTAATTAAGCGCGAACAAATGATGACAAGACAAATGCAAATAAAATATGAAGCTATTCATTTGTATTGTCAGTTGTCATTTTCTAACTTGCCTTGGGGTAATGGGTGCACTTCTTTGAATATTTCTGATGCTCTCTCTCTCTCTCTCTCTCTCTCTCTCTCTCTATTCGCAATACTTATTCATGAATTGGTTGGAAGAGTTCACATGAATATGAAAAAAACGAATATTTGTCTTAATACACTCCCAATGATTACTTGATCTGTATGCGAAATGACCATACAGCAGAATGGCGTAATTCAATGACTCATCATCATTGTTATTTCGAGTTCTGAATAATAAAATTCGTCTGGTAATAATAATTTTAGTAATGTCACGAATAAATAACAGATTTTGTATCATCAAAGGCTGTGAGAACTATACTGGAGCCAAGGAAAATGTTCGCATGTTTAAGTAAGTTTTGTGGAATAATTTTGGATCTTATTTAAACTCAATAATCAATATAAAGCTTTCCTAAGGATGGAAACTTAGCACAACAGTGGAGAAAGGCGCTTGGTTGGAATGAGATCGAGAATGAGAAACGTGGAAGTTTGTGTTCTAATCACTTCAGAGATGAGGATATTAAGAAAAAAGGTCGAAATATTATACTCAATGCAGGCTCCGTTCCTAGTATTTTTCCAAATGAAAATGAATCGAATTTTAACGATGAAGGTACAATCGAAGGAATTATAATGCCAGCAGTCCAAGTGCGATGTCCAGATTGCGAACATAGGGATCAAAATATGAAGACAAACCAAAATGAACAAGAGAAAATTCTCCAATTGGAAACAGAAAATTACAAATTGAAAAAGGATTTGTCCAAGGCGCGTTCCAAGGTCTATTACTTGGAATTGATTAAAATTAAACTTAAAAACACCATCAAAGAAATGAAGAAACAAAAATTAATAGATTCTAAGCTTCAGCGAGGAAAAGAGGTAAATAAGAAACCTCCTCGATGTTCGATTTTCCCTGGCTCCGGTATTCAGAACCATTTCTATAGGAAACTCTTTATTTATCCGATTCAAAACGTTCCGAGTGCGCCATATAGAGCGCCTGTACGCACTAATAAAACGCTGAGGCCTCATTCCATATCCCATTAGCTTAAATCCCAGAACAATATTGTAATAGAATCCCTTACCATTGCAATAGGTGTGCGATCAAAACATTCGATTTTCTTCGATTTATTGGGGAACTTTGATCATAAATGGATCCAAGAGCTCGCATAATTATTCATTGAACAGAATAATATGATAAGTTTTAATTCCTTATCGTTTTTAATCATCAAACGTTTGAATAATATTTCCTATTGCAAAAGAATCGGATGTCGTTTCATAATTCATAGAAATTCACAAATTAATACGGTTTGGAACATCCTAAATGGACCATCTATTACACATGCACATAAAAATAATAAATCATTGTCCCAATTCATATCGCATTAGCTCAAATCCCAGAACAATTAATTGTAATAGAATCCTTTGCCATTGCAATAGGTGTGCGATCAAAACATTCGATTTTCTTCGATTTATTGGGGAACTTTGATCATAAATGGATCCAAGAGCTCGCATAATTATTCATTGAACAGAATAATATGATGAGTTTTAATTCCTTATCGTTTTTAATCATCAAACGTTTGATTAATATTTCCTATTGCAATAGAATCGGATGTAGAAATGTTCTGAGGGGTGTATATATTCAGCACACAAGTAATGATAAAATATGATGGTTACAATCTGTGTTTTGAATCTACAAATATGAACAATGAAAATCACAAGTGTACTTTTGTTTTTTTTTGTTAATAGATATCAAAAAGTGACGAATTGTTGGAAACTTTGCATCGTGGAGTCAAAAGTCGTGAAAAATACAGCGAAAATATCAGACATTTCTGCTTTGCTCTACATTATCATAGTCCACGTGGATACGAGTTCGTTAGGAAAACCTTTCACAACCATTTACCTGCCCCAAGAGTAATTCAAAGATGGTACGCAAATTCAGATGTCCAGGGAGAACCGGGACTACAAAAAAGAACGTTGGAAAGACTTAAGAACATTTGTGCAGATTATAAGATCAAGAATGACACTGACATGATATGCAGTTTGGTGTTTGACGAAATTAATATCCGGACTCAAGTTTTCTGGTCCGCTCAACAAATTGATTATGTTGGGTTTGTTACTGATGATATCAAAAGTAATAATGATGATCCGAAGAGAGTTATAGCAAAACAAGCTCTTGTGTTTCTGTTGAACGGAGTGAATATGAATTTCGAATTTCCTGTGGCATATTTTATGATCGATTCCATTCGCACGTATATTGGAAAGCGTTATTAAGGGGGTAACTGAATGTGGAATCACAATTGCAAATCTTACATTTGACGGATTCGCTAGTAATTTTCCAATGACTGAAATGTTTGGAGCTAACTTAGACGTACTTTCGTCATCATTTAAACCATATTTTAGTAACCCATCAAACGGTGAGACAATCTACGTCATTTTAGATCCATGTCATATGATAAAATTGGTGAGGAATAAATTAGCTGGTAAAAAAGTTTTTTATGATGCTCAAAATAGAAAAATCGAGTGGCGATATATCGAATCATTGATTAACGTAACTAAAGAAACTGGGATACGAACACACAAATTAACTAAAAAACATCTACAATGGAGTCGAAACGCAATGAGTGTTCGATTAGCTGTTCAAACATTGAGTCAATCTGTGTCAACGGCGTTGGAATTTTTCAAGATGCAAGACCACCCGGAATTCAGTGATGCAGACGCAACAATCGAGTTCATCAGGATCATTGATACATTGTTTGACATATTCAATACTCGGCATATCAAGCATCAAAGCTTATTCAAAAAAGCAATGAACTCAGGGAATATTCGCGTGATTATTGATTATTTCGAGAAGTGCATGGAATGTTTTAAAGGCCTGGAAATAGAAGTTGAAAGTCCAACTAGAACCATTAATTCAGGGAACAATAAACTGAAAAAGGTTCTTATATTGAAATCGAGAATAAAAACTGCTTTTCGTGGACTTATAATCGATATGCATTCCGTCATGTTAATGTACAAACATATTGTCGAAGATCAAGGCCTGATGAATATGTTACCTACGTATTATTTGCTTCAAGATGTGATAGAAATGTTTTTCGGGAAAATTCGAGCATGCTGCGGATTCAATAACAATCCAAATGTACATCAGTTTAAAGGAGCATATCGCAAGTTACAAACAAATATAAGGATCAGCTCATCAGAACATGGAAATTGTCGTATATTCGACAGTGATTTACCGGATAATGCAAACTATTCCAACATATATTTTGTTTCATGCAGAAAACCAGTTACTCAGCATACAGAGCTGGAAGAGCTCTTCGAATTGCAGAAGGAACAGATTTTCGAAGAGGCTGTCCAGCTTGATATTATGAAAAAATCAAAACATCTTGTGGACATTTCAACCGACTTTTCAATAGCATATATTGCATCAGCAATTGAAAAAAAAATTTTAGAATGTCCACGATTTTATTGTGATCATTGCAAATCAGTCTTTCAAATGGACCAAAAAGCAAACGTGAATGATCATGGTCTTTTGGAATGGGTACCCAGCCAGAGTACATATCATATTTGTAGGACCGCAGAAAAATTCTTTAAGCTCTATGATATTCGAAGATCACAAACTGAGCTCGATTTTGCGGTTATATACGTCACCATTTTCCGTTCATTAAATTTTGACAATCTTTATGAAGCTTCAAAGTTCGAATGTGACATCACACACAAATATCAATTCATCAAATGCGTAGTGGGTGAATATATTGCAATCAGAGCTACTCATATCTCACAAGATATCACATTGGATCAATACGATAAAATTTCGAGGCAATATTTCAATCGAAAAGTTATAAGAGAAGGAGGTTGAATAGGACAGATGAAGAAGCTATTACAGGAGCATGGTACAAGCAGTCCTTTATCTCTATGTTGGAATGTTGATCAATGATAAAAATGAATAAATTTTCCAAAAACAAATACTTTAATTCATCTTTTAAAACATTTCAATTTATTTTAGAGTAGGCAAGTAATTTCGAAATAACGAGCCTGGCATATGAAGTCACGAAAAAATAATCGTGAATCCTACAATTTTATTTAAAAAAAATTCAATTGATCTTTATTTCTATTATTCACAATTCACAATCTTTGAATGTCAAAGTTTGTATACATTCTCAGCATATTTGAGCTTCTGGATCGCTGAATAATCAGTTCAAAATGAGAATTTTGGTCCCAAAAGACTCCAAATAAGTGTCCACATCTCGAATATGTATTCGTAGCAAGTAGTTCTTCAACTTGTTTACCTTACGGCCCTTACGGATTCTTAGAGAAGGCAATT